>JASDQU010736762.1:295963-308843 GCA_032191745.1 Picea mariana | reverse complement strand
CCACCTCGAGAGTACAAGTTTGTGAGGGAATTCAATTGCCACAAAGTGGAATGTTAGGAAAACATACTAGGATGGAGTGCATCATTTGAAATTTAATGACAATTAAATCCCACGACATACACGATTTAGGGGATGGTTTGTCGTTAAAGACCCCATTTTTAATCAAAGTGCCCAAACTTAACTCGGTCATTTGTTTTGCCCGAGAGTCAACCTCCTCATTTAGATCTCGCTTTATGTGGAAATAAGACATTTTATCAAAGCATTTGGCTTCTTGTTTTAGCTTGATGTTTTCAGTAGCAGAGTGACCAATCAATGCTCGAATTATAACTATAGAGTCCCCAAAAACTAGAAGGGAGTTGATGCTAGCTTCTTTAGCGAAGGAGAGACCACATAGAAGGGAATATGCCTAGAGCAAGTTGTTTGAGACATTACCTAGACCCCAAGCAAATGAGATTACTAAAATTCCTCTATGATCAAGTAGACTCCCCAGCTTCTACCACCCACCCTTGGGTTGTTCTTGGATGCCCAGTCGAAAAAGAGAGAAGAAATTTTGATGTAGAATCAAGGTGAAAATTTTAGGTTTAGACTTTCTTACAGTCCATTGAGGGAATCTATTAATCTTAGAGTTCACTGAGAGATGATTCCCAATTCTTAAGTTGAATTGGCTCAGCCATAGATCTTCAACACAATCTAAGGCATGATCCTTGATTCTGATTTTGAACTAAAGACGTTATAAAAGAAGAGCTTTGGCTTTAACTACAACTATCAATGGCTTCTCAAGAATATTATTAAATGTTACCTTGTTTCTAGCAAACCATAGCTTCCTAGAAGTGTATTTTGGAAGCATTGTTCAGACTCTTTTGAATGCATTCTTATTTGATAAGGATCCTTAGTAATTTTTGTTTGAGAGAGTAAACATGTTATCCCATGAGGATGGCATCGGATTGTATGACTTATTTGTAAGGTACCAGATGTAATATAATATGCAGAAATAGGAATATTCAGCATATATCAAAGGAACAACAAAATATTGAGAAGAGCAATACCAGAAATAATACATTTATTCAAATAAAACAATGTTCACTTTTCTCTTCGAGGGGGCGACTGTAACACCCTATTTCCCCCAGTTTGTAAATATAACTATATTGGCCAAGGAACTATGTCAAACTCAAAGGTGTGAATGTTTGATTTGATGGACCTTTGTATAAAAGGTCGATGAATGTAAATTTTGTTATTTTAGTAGAAAATGGATTTGTGTTGCATGACCACTGGAAAGGGAATGTGCTAAGAGAGACCACAAATGCTATGAAAAGATAGTGGAGGGGACCATGAATGGTTGTGTTAACCTCCACCGAACCAATATTGTGCTAGATTTAATTAATCGGGATCAAAACAACTCTCTGACCCAGGAATTAATTACAGTCAGGTTGGTAGGTGGGAAGACCTCCTCAAGAGTTAATGAGGGGATGGGGCAGACCGCCCATATGTAAGGCCTCCATACCTGACCACGGACTAAGAATTCAGGCCACATTCAATCTTGTTGGGAAAGGCAAGAAAGGAAAGCATGGGGGTCAGGGAGAAAATGGGAGAAGAGTGCAGAGATGAGAGCAGAAGCTTTGGGGATTCGAGGAAGAATTGGGAAAAGAGTGTGGTCTGATCGCAGGAAATAGAGACTGAGATGGGAGAAGGAGAGTAACCTTCGTCCCTATCTATTTCTGAGTTGGAAGAAGATATTCAATCTAAAAGCATCGTGGTCTAGCTCGGGGGTGGCTAGTGGTAAATCCGTTAGGAGTGACTAAGCCTATGGTTGGGTGGAAATGGGCACCCTTCCAGCAATCGCTTCACGTTATCTGGTTCTGATAAGTGTTTCCATACTTTATGCATTGAATTGGGATTTTCTAGTTGCATGCATGTATTTACTTATCTGTAAATTGTTCTGCATTGAAAAGTTTAAATTATGTATATATGTTGGTTTCCTTGGGGACTTGTGCTTCTGCTTTTCCCGTATGCTCCAGTTTGACTCTCAAAGGTGTCTTTCCCTAGGGAGCTACCTCACTGCTCTGGAATCGGAGCAAACCTCTTGGCACTGCTACCGTCTCGGTAACCTCACGAGTTTACACTACCTAGTTTCAGAACTTAAGGTTCTGCGAACTAGGAAGACATTTCCTTCAAACCAGTAGTCTGAGAGATTTTGAACTTGCACCCACGACCTTAACTAAAACCTGACTAAGAGTAGAGTGCACAGCCCGAGAGTCATCTGAAGGTCCATGTGACCTGGGTCTAGGAACCCTGCGCTGGAAAGGAGCTAGTTCAAATTGATTTCAGAGTTTCAGGAGTTCGACGTCTGGAATGTCAAACTTCACGATAGTCAGAATTACCCAAACTCCCTGAATAACAAGAGACATAGATGAATCAAGAACCTTATGGAGGAGATGAACAAGAACCATTCATCGGGAGGAAAACCCATCATAGTCATCAAATCGACTCAAAGACCCATTGGAATTCACAAATCAAATATCAGTCACTCGATTAGAGCAATGGTTGAGAATCATTGTGGAGTGTGAAGGTGAAATTAGCAGACATGCTAGTTCTCGGCCCACAATTCATCAATGTCATTGATCTCGTTGAGGATGGAAGATCAACGACCTCGATTAGACAGAGTCGGGCGAGCACTTCCCAGATTTCGAAGATTGGGCCATGCAATCATTATGAATCGTCGATCTGTGATCGGAGATAGATGGTGGGGAATCATTGCAGAGCACGAAGATGAAATTAGCGGACGTGCTAGTTCACAGCCCACAATTCACCAAGGTCGTTGATCTCTTCGGGATGGAGGATCAATGACCACGATTAGTTCGAGTTGGGCGAGTACTTTTTGGATTGCGGAGATTGAGATCCCCGATAAAGAACAAACACTATGGGGTCCCGCAATCACTGTGAACCATCGATCAGGGAACAAATAGGTATTGATTGGATCATGTACCTGAAAACCTGTGGGAGGTTGAAGGATGATCAGACCAAAGTGATGAGGGCACGTGGCACCCCTGAACCAGCTACGTGTCAGCCCCTGGCACACGCATACCTCGCCCAAGTCGTTGGTGAAATGACTGGGATTGCGAAGTCCTAAAGTGATTTGTAGTCGTCGATCCGTGGAAGATACGCGTCAACAAGATTTTCGACTTCGGGAGAAAGCGACTGTGGAGAGGTTGAAACTCCCGAAGCCTGAATAGTCGAAGTGATTCATAGCCTTAGATCTGTGAGGGACACGCGTTACCAGATCATGTACTTCGGGAGTGAGGGGAAATCAATGTGGAGTAGAGGGTCACTCGAAATGGATCCCCACCGTCAAACAAGAAGGACATGTGGCACACGATCCTTGACTCTGGAAGAAAGTACTCTGAGAGAATGGATTGTTGGAACGTTTGGATCTCCCAAACACTGAAGTCCCGAAGTAAACCAGGACCATTGATCGGGAAGGATGCATGGCGCACGATCCTTGACTCCGGAAAAGTACTCCAGGAGAACGGATTGTTGGAACGTTCAGATCTCTCAAACGTCGAAGTCTTGAAGTAAACCATAACCATTGATCGGGAAGGATGTGTGGCGCATGATCCTTGACTCTGGAAGAAAGTACTCCGGGAGAATGGATTGTTGGAATGTTCAGATCTCTCGAACGCCAAAGTCCCAAAGTAAACCAGGACCGTTGATCGGGAAGGATGTATGGCACACAATCCTTAACTCCGGAAGAAAACACTCTGGGAGAAAAGGCTGCAGAAACGTCTAAAGCTCCTGAATGTCGAAGTCCCGAAATGAACCTATGCTATTGATTTTAAATGGACGTGTCATGCTTGATCTGGAACTCTGTGTACAAAGTAGTTCGAGAGGGAAGGTTGTGTGAGCATCTTGGAACCCTGAATGCCGAAGTCCCGAAGTGAATCATGATCGTCAAAATCCCCAAGGACACGCGGCGTCAGATTGTGAAATTCAGAGATTTTCCCTTCCGGAGGATTTGCGCGGTGGTTGTCTTGGCGCATGTTGTTTTGGTGTCTGGTCATAGCCCATGGTCATATGCAAGTATAGGGGTAATGGAAGAACCTAAAGGACTTGGAAGAGGGTATCTGCCAGTTCTGAGCTCAGTTCGGAGCATGGAGACTGTGGCTAGAAAGCCCTGGAAGAGAAGAATGGAATAGAGTCCCCGAATGACGATATTGATTTTCATAAGAAGAACGAAATTTTTACGCCCTACCATGGGTGTGTTACAATGACCTCCAACAGAGTAGAGCTCTATTACAATAATTCTCAAGACAAATCTTTCTTATGCCTCCAACTCTTATTTATACTAATTCTATCTTCTAAAGAACATTCTAGAGGAAGATCTTTCTAGAAGCAGAAGATTTTATTAGGTCTCCTTATATTGACTTGTTCATATTTATTAAATAGGCCTTATTGACTAATCTCGGCCTTTATTGCATGGAAAATATATTATTCTATCTTTGTGAGGAGTTAGGGAGGTTAGGTCCCTAGCATTCCTTCCCCCTTGAAAAAGAGCCTTGTCCTCAAGGCTTAAGATGAGAAAATTGATGCAGAATGGGAGTCGTCTCCTAGGTGACATCTTCTAGTAGAGTATCCTTTCATTGAACTAAACTTCCTTGATGATGCATTGAAAAATATGATGCTCACGTTGGTTCAATACAGCTTGTGGTTGCAACCAAATGGAACCATCTTCATCCAACTCTGGTAGACTGGTGTGGGTGTGGCACTTGGTGTCAATCATTTTCTTCAGGCATGAGACATGAAAAACAAGATGTAGCTTGGAGTGTCTAGCAAAGGCTAATTGATATGCCACTGGTCCCATGCATTTGAGAATAGTATAAGGACCATAAAATTTGGGGGCAAGTTTCTAACAAAACTGGGATTTTAGTGAAGTATTCTTGTACGATTGTAGATGGAGAAGCACCTGGTCCCCTTCAACAAATTGACATTCAGAACAACCATGATCTTCATGTTTCTTCATGTGGTTCTGATCCATGACCAAATTGTTTTTGAGAGTACGGAGAATGGTCATGCAGACTATAATATTGTGGTCAACCTCTTGAACCTTTGAGACACCTGACATGTATGGAAGATTCGATGGTAGCTTCTATCTGTACACTGCTTCAAAGGGAATCATGCAAGTGGCAGTATGGTAAGAGGTGTTGTACCACCATTTATCTAGTGGTAACCATTAAACCCATTGATGTTGTATGTCGGATGCAAAACACCTCAAATATGTTTCCAAACATTTGTTGACCGCTTATGTTTGGCCATCAATCTGGGGATGATAGGTTGTGCTGAGATGCAATTGGGTGCCCTGGAGCCTGAATAATTCTTGCCAGAAATTGCTGGTAAAGTTGGATCTCGGTTAGAAACAATATAATTAGGCATTCCATGGAGTTTGAAGATATTATCCATAAAACATTGAGCCACTGTGTATGTTGTGAACGGGTGTTGAAGAGCGCAAAAATGAGCATATTTGGAAAAACGATCAACTACCACCATGATGAATGAGTTATTTCTTGATTTGGGTAAGCTAACAATGAAATCCATAGAAATATCCATCCAAATAGTAGGTGGACATGGAAGCGGTTGAAGTGTGCCCGAAGGTTTGAAAGTCTCGCTCTTATTTCATTAACAGGTATCACATTCGGCCACAAAAGTGTGGATGTCTTGTTTCATACCATACCAGATGAAAGAACATTTGACCCATTCATAAGTTTTGGTAAAACCTAAATGACTCATGATAGGTGAAGCATGAAAATCAGAGAGCATCATGGATTTAAGGGTCGACTGTTTTCTTAAATATAAGTGACCTTTATAGAAAAACTCGTCATTGTGCCAAGAGTACCCTAGAGCAGCTTAGGGATCCTGTTGCAGTTGTTGGATTAGGCTGGAAATTTTGGGGTCTTGCAACCATTCCTAACGAACAGCTTGAAGCCAGTCAACAACAAGGAATGAGAGGGAAAAGAGGAACCCTTCTTCTTCATATTTCCTGGAAAGAGCATCAACCACCACATTTTCTTTGCCCTTCTTATAAATGATCTCATAATCATATCCAAACAGCGTGGTCATCCATTTTTGTTGCTCCAAGGATGAAAATTGTTCCATGAAGTACTTGAGGCTTTGATGATCCATTTTAATTTGGAAACTTCGTCCCAATATATAAGGGTGCTAGAGATCCACTGCATAGAAAATAGCCAACACTTCATTTTCATAGATCGATTGGCCAAAATGTCGCTCTGAAAACTGTTTGTTGGTGAAAGCCAAAGGTCGTCCATCTTGCATAAGGACTGCCTTGATTCCTCTCCCTGATGCATCACATTCCATAACAAAGGTCTTGGTGAAGTCAAGTAGGGCCAATACAGGAGTAGTGCACATAACTTCTTTTAAGGCTTGGAAGGATTGGTCAGTGGCTGGAGTCCAACTAAAAGCATTCTTTTTAAGGAGAGTTGTTATAGGAGCCACAATTTTTCCATAATTCTCAAAAAAATTACAATAATAGCTCGTTAAACCCAGGAAACCATGCATACTTTTAAGAGTTCCAGGGTGAGGCCAATTCTGCAGAGTTTGAATTTTCTTAGGATCCACCCATACACCATCCTTGCCAACAATATGACATGGGTACTCAACTTCAAAGACTCCAAAAGCACATTTAGGATGTTTAAGGAAAAATTTTTGCTTGGAGAGGATATAGAGAAATTGATCCACATGGGTGAGATGGGATTGCCAAGTTTTAATATAGATGAAAATATCATCAAAGAATACGAACACAAAGTGACGAAGGAAAGAACGAAAGACGTGATTTGTGAGACTTTGAAAAGTGGAGGGGGCATTAAAGACACCAAAGGGCATGACCAAGAACTCATAGTGGCCCTCATGAGTGTGAAATATAGTCTTGGGAATGTCTTCCTCTTTCATACGTATCTGGTGGTAGCCAAAATGAAGGTCAAGTTTGGTAAAGTATAGAGCCCCACTAAGTTCATCCAGAAGGTCATCTATGCCAGGAATAGGAAATATGTCCTTGATGGTAAGTTTGTTGAGGGCACGGAAATTAGGACACATGCACCAAGTGCCTTCCTTCTTAAGGACCATGACAACAGAGGAAGAATAGGGGCTGGTACTAGGACATATAACACCCACATCTAGAAATTCTTGGACAATTTTCTCAATTTCATTTTTTTTAGCAAAAGGATGATGATAAGGGCACACATTGGGATAAAGATTTCCCAAAATTAAAGGAATGGAATGGTCATGAACACCATGTGAGAGGGGAAGGCCCTGTGGAGTTTGGAAAACAATGTGATGTTGGGAAAGGATAGATTGAGGGTCGAGGTGCACAGAGGGAGTCTCAACTGCTTGAATGAATAGAGTTGGGAAATGATGCTAGAATGACTTTTTTTGAGTAACTTTTCCATGCGGTGGGAACTGATGATCTTTGTAGAGCCTATTGTAATGCCTTGGAATTTATAATGTTGGCCTTCCTGTTGGAATTGCATAATCAAATCCTTAAAATCCATGGTTATGGGGCCTAGAGTGTGTATCCATTCGACACCAAGCACAATGTCACAACCACCCATGTCAATAGAAAACATGTGATATTTCAAGTTATACTGACCAATTTGTAGGCACACATTTTCACAACGCACCCCACATTTCATGGAACCACCATTGGCAATCATGATTTGAAAATTGTTGACAACATGAATATAACTATTGATTTCTTAGGAAAGGTGACGATGAATCAAATTATGAGTGTTTCCACTATCAATTTGAGGGTTTGGGGAGAAGAAAAGCCAGTGAGAGAATTCATTGAAATCAATGGTTCAACTTCGGGAGGATCATAGGGTGGTGTAATATCATCTTCTTGGGGTAGTGCTACCTTAGGTGAAACCTCAACATCTTCATCAAAACATCATCTGAAATGGCCACAAAAAGTTTATGTTCTTTACACTTGTGCCCAAGAAATTGTTTCTCATCACAATTATAGCAAAGACCCTTGATTTGGCATTTAGCCATTTTAGTTCGTGTTAATTTTTGGACCTTGAGAGGAGTGGTTAGAGGGGCAGGATTGGGGGGTTGAGGGCGGGGAATAAAAGATGGTTTTTTTTTTCTAGGAAAAGATGACATGTTGTGCCTCCTTGGTGAATTTAGTTGCTTCCAACCAAGTCTAGGGGCGAGCCATGAGGACCTGGGCTCGAATTCCATCCTTGAGGTCATTGATAAAGCATTCTCGGAAGAAGTTCATAAATCCAAGTGCTCGAAGGAAAAGATAAAATATTCCACTATTCTAGATTGTTTCAACTTAGTCAAATGGCCTAAATGGTGGGTGTCTGTGTCAAATCATTCAGACAACTCAACAACAAATTGTGTCCAATCAACATATCCTTGGTGTGCATTTCTACGCCATTGCCACCATTACCATCATTCCAAATCCAAATAGAGAACGCCATAACGAAGCTTGGTCAAGTCATCAATAATTCCATGCACAGAAAAATAGTGTTCCATCTGAATTACTCAGGTTGTTGGATCCGAGCCATCAAATTTGTTCACCTCAACCATGGGAAGACGAGAGTCATGATTGGAATGAAATTTCAAAGGATTGGAAGAGTTAGCACCTTCAACTTGGGGGTTTGGGCCAGAGGAGGAAGGAACCTTGGATAGGAATTGTTGGAAAGTGGAGTGGACTTCTTTTATTTGGCTAGAGAGCAGTTTCTGGATGTGGTCCATTTTGGCATGAATGGCAGTAATGTCATTATTTAGTTTCTGATTGGTTTCCTCTTGGCAAGTGGGGGCCATTAGGAGATGAGGGGTGGGTCCACAAAAAAAGACAGATAAGTGATATATACCACTACGATCAAGGAAACGAGAGGAAACCAATCGGATAAGTGCCAAATAAGGGTGTCGGGAAGGGGTTGGGTCCACAGGAAAAAAGGATTGAAAATGATAGGTACCACTGCGGTCATGGAAAAGAGAGGAATCTAATGGGATAAGTGCCAAATAAGGGTGGCGGGAAGGGGTCGAGTCCACGGGAAAAAAAAGGATTGAAAATGATAAGTACCACTGTGATCAAGGTGAAGAGAGGAATCCAATGGGATAGGTCTCAAATAATGGTGCAAGAAGGACCCAAACTCTTTACTCATGTAAAGTTACACTCCGAGCTGAATAATACTACAGTGTCAAAATTTCCAGATTCTTAATAGGAAAAAATATGTAGTAAATTTAAACCCGAATGTAGGAGGCAATATTGTGCGACCATAATGTCCTTTTTGTTCCTCGTTTGGTGTGTTCCCCTCGGTTAGGGTTTACAGGGTGCCTATAGACAAGGGTTTTCCCTATGCTATAGCTCTTTGATATACGTGCGGGGTTGAATCGTAGTACTCAACCCAATATATCAGGGCACCAACTAAGGAGGCTTGACCGTACCCTTAGTTGTACTATCGAGAAGAAATTTTGATGTAGAATCGAGGTGAAAATTTTAGGTTTAGACTTTCTTACAGTCCATTGAGGGAATCTATTAATCTTAGAGTTCACTGAGAGATGATTCCCAATTCTTAAGTTGAATTGGCTCAACCATAGATCTTCAACACAATCTAAGGCATGATCCTTGATTCTGATTTTGAACTAAAGACGTTATAAAAGAAGAGCTTTGGCTTTAACTACAACTATCAATGGCTTCTCAAGAATATTATTAAATGTTACCTTGTTTCTAGCAAACCATAGCTTCCTAGAAATGTATTTTGGAAGCATTGTTCGGACTCTTTTGAATGCATTCTTATTTGATAAGGAGCCTTAGTAATTTTTGTTCTTGAGAGTAAACATGTTATCCCATGAGGATGGCCATCGGATTGTATGACTTATTTGTAAGGTACCAGATGTAATATAATATGCAGAAATAGGAATATTCAACATATATCAAAGGAACAACAAAATATTGAGAAGAACAATACCAGAAATAATACATTTATTCAAATAAAGCAATGTTCACTTGTCTCTGAGAGGGGGCGACTGTAACACCCCGTTTCCCCCAGTTTGTAAATATAACTATATTGGCCAAGGAACTATGGCAAACTCAAAGGTGTGAATGTTGTATTTGATGGACCTTTGTATAAAAGGTCGATGAATGTAAATTTTTTTATTTTAATAGAAAATGGATTTGTGTTGCATGATTGTTGGAAAGGGGATGTGCTAAGAGAGACCATGAATGCTATGAAAAGATGGTGGAGGGGACCAGGAATGGTTGTGTTAACCTCCACCGAACCAGTATTGTGATGGATTTAATTACTCAGGATCAGAACAACTCTCTGACCTAGGAATGAATTACAGTCAGGCTGGTAGGTGGGAAGACCTCCTCAAGAGTTAATGAGGGGATGGGGCAGACCACCCATATGTAAGGCCTCCATACCTGACCAAGGACTGAGAATTCAGGCCACACACAATCTTGTTGGGAAAGGCAAGAAATGAAAGCGTGGGGGTCAAGGAGAAAATGGGAGAAGAGTGCAGAGACGAGAACGGAAGCTTTGGGGATTCGAGGAAATATTGGGAAAAGAGTGTGGTCTGATCGCAGGAAATAGAGACTGAGATGGGAGAAGGAGAGTAACCTTCATCCCTATCTATTTCTGAGCTGGAAGAAGATATTCAATCTAAAAGCATCGTGGTCTAGCTCGGGGGTGGCTAGTGGTAAATCCGTTAGGAGTGACTAAGCCTATGGTTGGGTGGAAACGGGCACCCTTTCCAGCAGTCGCTTCACGTTATCTAGTTCTGATAAGTGTTTCCATACTTTATGCGTTGAATTGGGATTTCCTAGTTGCATGCATGTATCTACTTATCTATAAATGGTTCTGCATTGAAAAGTTTAAATTATGTATATATGTTGGTTTCCTTGGGAACTTGTGCTTATGTTTTTGCCGTATGCTCCAGTTTGACTCTCGAAGGTGTCTTTCCCTAGGGAGCTACCTCACCACTCTAGAATCGGACCAAACCTCTTGGCACTGCTACCATCTCGGTAACCTCACGAGTTTACATCGCCTAGTTTCAGAACTTAAGGTTCTGCGAACTAGGAAGACGTTTCCTTCAAACCAGTAGTCTGAGAGATTTTGAACTTGCACCCACGACCTTAACTAAAACCCGACTAAGAGTAGAGTGCATAGCCCGAGAGTCATATGAAGGTCCATGTGACCTGGGTCTAGGAACCCTGCGCTAAGCTCGAAAGGAGCTAGTTCAAAATGATTTCGGAGTTTCAGGAGTTTGACGTCTGGAATGTCAAACTTCACGATAGTCAGAATTACCCAAACTCCCTGAATAACAAGAGACATAGATGAATCAAGAACCTTATGGAGGATATGAAAAAGAACCATTCATCGGGAGGAAAACCCATCATAGTCATCAGATTGACTCAAAGACCCACTGGAATTCACAAATCAAATATCAGTCGCTTGATTAGAGCGATGGTTGAGAATCATTGCGGAGTGTGAAGGTGGAATTAGCAGGCATGCTAGTTCTCAACCCACAATTCATTAATGTCATTGATCTTGTTAGGGATGAAATATCAATGACCTTGATTAGACAGAGTCGGGCGAGCACTTCCCAAATTTTGGAGATTGGTCCCTGCAATCATTATGAATCGTCGATCTGTGATCAGAGATAGATGGTGGGGAATCATTGCGGAGCACGAAGATGAAATTAGCGGACATGCTAGTTCACGGCCCACAATTCACCAAGGTCATTGATCTCGTCGGGATGGAGGATCAATGACCACGATTAGTTCGAGTTGGGCGAGTACTTTTCGGATTGCGAAGATTGAGATCCCCGATAAAGAATGAACACCATGGGGTCCCGCAATCACTGTGAACTGTCGATCGGGGAACAAATAGGTATTGATCGGATCATGTACCTGAAAACCTGTGGGAGGTTGAAGGATGATCAGACCAAAGTGATGAGGGAATGTGTCACCCCTGAACCAGCTACGTGTCAGCCCATGGCACACGCATACCTCACCCAAGTCGTTGGTGAAATGACTGGGATTGCGAAGTCCCGAAGTGATTTGTAGTCGTTGATCCGTGGGAGACATGCGTCGACAAGATTTTTGACTTCGGGTGAAAGCACTTCAGGAGAAAGCGACTGTGGAGAGGTTGAAACTCCCAAAGCCCGAATAGCCGAAGTGATTCATAGCCTTAGATCTACGAGGGACACACGTTACCAGATCACGTACTTCGGGAGTGAGGGGAAATCAATGTGGAGTAGAGGGTCACTCGAAATGGATCCCCACCATCAAACAAGAAGGACGTGTGGTGCATGATCCTTGACTCTGGAAGAAAGTACTCCGAGAGAATGGATTGTTGGAACGTTTGGATCTCCCAAACACCGAAGTCCCAAAGTAAACCAGGACTGTTGATTGGGAAGGACACATGGCGCATGATCCTTGACTCTGAAAAAGTACTCCGGGAGAACAGATTNCGTGTGGTGCATGATCCTTGACTCTGGAAGAAAGTACTCTGGGAGAATGGATTGTTGGAATGTTCATATCTCTCGAACGTCAAAGTCCCAAAGTAAACCAGGACCATTGATCAGAAAGGACGTATAGCGCATGATCCTTAACTCTGGAAGAAAACGCTCTGGGAGAAAAGGCTGCAGAAACGTCTGAAGCTCCCGAATGTCAAAGTCCCGAAATGAACCTACGCTATTGATTTAAAACGGACATGTCACGCTTGATCTGGAACTCTGTGTACAAAGTTCTTCAAGAGGGAAGGTTGTGTGAGCATCTGGGAACCCTGAATGCCAACGTCCCTAAGTGAATCATGATCATCAAAATCCCCAAGGACACGTGGCATCGGATTGTGAATTTCGG
>JASDQU010736762.1:285759-295913 GCA_032191745.1 Picea mariana | reverse complement strand
CCTACGCTATTGATTTAAAACGGACATGTCACGCTTGATCTGGAACTCTGTGTACAAAGTTCTTCAAGAGGGAAGGTTGTGTGAGCATCTGGGAACCCTGAATGCCAACGTCCCTAAGTGAATCATGATCATCAAAATCCCCAAGGACACGTGGCATCGGATTGTGAATTTCGGAGATATTACCTTCCGGAGGATTCGCGCGGTGGTTGTCTTGGCGCATGTTGTTTTGGTGTTTGGTCATAGCCCACGGTCATATGAAAGTATAGGGGTAATGGAAGAACCTAAAGGACTTGGAAGAGGGTATCTACCAGTTTTGATCTCGGTTCGGAGCATGGAGATCGTGGCTGGAAAGCCCTGGAAGAGAAGAATGGAATAGAGTCCCCGAATGAGGATATTGATTTTCTTAAGAAGAACAAAATTTTTACACCCCGCCATGGGTGTGTTAAAGTGACCTCCAGCAAAGCAGAGCTCTATTACAATAATTCTCAAGACAAATATTTCTTATGCCTCCAACTCTTATTTATACTAATTCTATCTTCTAAAGAACATTCTAGAGGAAGATCTTTCTAGAAGCAGAAGACTTTATTAGGTCTCTTTATATTGACTTGTTCATATTTATTAAATAGGCCTTATTGACTAATGTCAGCCTTTATTACATGGAAAATATATTATTCTATCTTTGTGAGGAGTTAGGGAGGTTAGGTCCCTAGCATTCCTTCCCCCTTGAAAAAGAGCCTTGTCCTCAAGGCTTAAGATGAGAAAATTGATGCAGAATGGTAGTCGGCTCCCAGGTGGCATCTTCTAGTAGAGTATCCTTTCATTGAACTAAACTTCCTTGATGATGCATTGACGAAGACGATGCTCGCGTTGGTCCAATACAGCTTGTGGTTGCAACCAAATGGAACCTTCTTCCTCCAACTCTGGTAGATTGGTCTGGGTGTGGCACTTGTTGTCAATCATTTTCTTCAGGCATGAGACATGAAAAACAAGATGTAGCTTGGAGTGTCTGGGAAAGGCTAATTGATATGCCACTGGTCCCATGCATTTGAGAATAGTATACGGACCATAAAATTTGGGGGCAAGTTTCTAACAAAACTGGGATTTTAGTGAAGTATTCTTGTATGATTGTAGATGGAGAAGCACCTGGTCCCCTTCAACAAATTGACATTCAGAACAACCATGATCTTCATGTTTATTCATGTGGTTCTAATCCATGACCAAATTGTTTTTAAGAGTACAGAGAATGGGCATGCAGACTATAATATTGTGGTCAACCTCTTGAACCTTTGAGACCCCCGACATGTATGGAAGATTCGATGGTGACTTCTATCTGTACACTGCTTCAAAGGGAATCATGCAAGTGGCAGTATGGTAAGAGGTGTTGTACCACCATTTATCTAGTGGTAACCATTAAACCCATTGATGTTGTATGTCGGACGCAAAACACCTCAAATATGTTTCCAAACATTTCTTGACCGCTTATGTTTGGCCATCAGTCTGGGATGATAGGTTGTGCTGAGATGAAATTAGGTGCTCTGGAGCCTGAATAATTCTTGCCAGAAATTGTTGGTAAAGTTGGATCTCGGTTAGAAACAATATAATTAGGCGTTCCATGGAGTTTGAACATATTATCCATAAAACATTGAGCCACTGTGGATGTTGCGAACTAGTGTTGAAGAGCGCAAAAATGAGCATATTTAGAAAAACGATCGACTACCACCATGATGAATGAGTTATTTCTTGATTTGGGTAAGCTAACAATTAAATCCATAGAAATATCCATCCAAATAGTAGGTGGACGTGGAAGCGGTTGAAGTGTGCCCGAAGGTTTGAAAGTCTTGCTCTTATTACATTAACAGGTATCACATTGGCCACAAAGGTGTGGATGTCCTGTTTCATACCGTCCCAGATGAAAGAACATTTGACCCATTCATAAGTTTTGGTAAAACCTAAATGACTCGTGATAGGTGAAGCATGAAAATCAGAGAGCATCATGGATTTAAGGGTCGACTATTTTCTTAAATATAAGTGCCCTTTATAGAGAAACTCGTCATTATGCCAAGAGTACCCTAGAGCAGCTTGGGGATCCTGTTGCAGTTGTTGGATTAGGCTAGAAATTTTGGGGTCTTGTAACCATTCCTAACGAACATCTTGAAGCCAGTCAAAAACAAGGAATGAGAGGGAAAAGAGGAACCCTTCTTCTTCATATTTCCTGGAAAGAGCATCAACCACCACATTTTCTTTGCCCTTCTTGTAAATGATCTCATAATCATATCCAAACAGCTTGGTCATCCATTTTTGTTGCTCTGAGGATGAAAATTGTTCCATGAAGTACTTGAGGCTTTGATGATCCATTTTAATTTGGAAATTTGTCCCAATATATAAGGGTGCCAGAGATTCACTGCATAGAAAATAGCCAACACTTCATTTTCATAGATCGATTGGCCCAAATGTTGCTCTGACAACTGTTTGTTGGTGAAATCCAAAGGTCGTCCATCTTGCATAAGGACTGCCTTGATTCCTCTCCCTAATGCATCGCATTCCATAACAAAGGTCTTGGTGAAGTCAAGTAGGGCCAATACAAGAGTAGTGCACATAACTTCTTTTAAGGCTTGGAAGGATTGGTCAGTGGCTGGAGTCCAACTAAAAGCATTCTTTTTAAGGAGAGTTGTTAGAGGAGCCACAATTTTTCCATAATTCTCAAAAAAATTGCAATAATAGCTCGTTAAACCCAGGAAACCATGCATACTTTTAAGAGTTCTAGGGTGAGGCCAATTCTGCAGAGTTTGAATTTTCTTAGGATCCACCCGTACACCATCCTTGACAACAATATGACATGGGTACTCAACTTCAGAGACTCCAAAAGCACATTTAGGATGTTTGAGGAAATTTTTTTGCTTGGAGAGGATATAGAGAAATTGATCCACATGGGTGAGATGGGATTGCCAAGTTTTAACATAGATGAAAATATCATCAAAGAATACGAACACAAAGTGATGAAGGAAAGAACGAAAGACGTGATTTGTGAGACTTTGAAAAGTGGAGGGGGTATTAAAGACACCAAAGGGCATCACCAAGAACTCATAGTGGCCCTCATGAGTGTGAAATATAGTCTTGGGAATGTCTTCCTCTTTCATACGTATCTAGTGGTAGCCAAAACGGAGGTCAAGTTTGGTAAAGTATAGAGCCCCACTGAGTTCATCTAGAAGGTCATCTATGACAGGAATGGGAAATATGTCCTTGATGGTAAGTTTGTTGAGGGAACGAAAATTAGGACACATGCACCAAGTGCCTTCCTTCTTAAGGACCATGACAATAGAGGAAGAATAGGGGCTGGTACTAGGACATATAACACCCACATCTAGAAATTCTTGGACAATTTTCTCAATTTCATTTTTTTTAGCAAAAGGATGATGATAAGGGCACACATTGGGATAAAGATTGCCCAAAATTAAAGGAATGGAATGGTCATGGACACCATGTGAGGGGGGAAGGCCCTGTGGAGTTTGGAAAACAATGTGATGTTGGGAAAGGATAGATTGAGGGTTGAGGTGCACAGAGGGAGTCTCAACTGCTTGAATTAATAGAGTTGGGCAATGATGCTAGAATGACCTTTTTTGAGCAACTTTTCCATGTGGTGGGAACTGATGATCTTCGTAGAGCCTGTTGTAATGCCTTGGAATTTATAATGTTGGCCTTCCTGTTGGAATTGCATAATCAAATCCTTAAAATCCGTGGTTATGGGGCCTAGAGTGTGTAGCCATTTGAAACCAAGCACAATGTCACAACCACCCATGTCAATAGAAAACATGTGATATTTCAAGTTATACTGACCAATTTGTAGGCACACATTTTCACAACGCACCCCAAATTTCATGGAACCACCATTGGCAATCATGATTTGAAAATTGTTGACAACATGAATATAACTATTGATTTCTTAGGAAAGGCAACGATGAATCAAATTATGAGTGTTTCCACTATCAATTTGAGGGTTTGGGGAGAAGAAAATTCAATGAGAGAATTCATTGAAATCAATAGTTCAACTTCGGGAGGATCATAGGGTGGTGTAATATAATCTGCTTGGGGTAGTGCTACCTTAGGTGAAACCTCAACATCTTCATCAAAACATCATCTGAAATGGCCACAAAAAGTTTATGTTCTTTACACTTGTGCCCAGGAAATTATCTCATCACAATTATAGCAAAGACCNNAATTTTTGGACCTTGAGAGGAGTGGTTAGAGGGGTAGGATTGGGGGGTTGAGGGAGGGGAATAAAAGATGGTTTTTTGTTCTAGGAAAAGATTATATGTTGTGCCTCCTTAGTGAATTTAGTTTCTTCCAACCAAGTCCGGGGGCGATCCATGAGGAATTGGGCTCGAATTCCATCCTTGAGGTCATTGATAAAGCATTCGTGGAAGAAGTTCATAAATCCAAGTGCTCGAAGGAAATGATAAAATATTCTACTATTCTAGATTGTTTCAACTTAGTCAAATGGCCTAAATGGTGGGTGTCTGTGTCAAATCGTTCAAACAACTCAGCAACAAATTGTGTCCATTCAACATATCCTTGGTGTGAATTTCTACGCCATTGCCACCATTGCCATCATTCCATATCCAAATAGAGAACGCCACAACGAAGCTTGGTCAAGTCATCAGTAATTCCATGCATGGAAAAATAGTGTTCCATCTTAATTAACTAGGTTGTTGGATCCGAGCCATCAAATTTGTTCACCTCAACCATGGGAAGACGAGATTCATGATTGGAATGAAATTTCAAAGGATTGGAAGAGTTAGCACCTTCAACTTGGGGGTTTAGGCCAGAGGAGGAAGGAACCTTGGATAAGAATTGTTGGAAAGTGGAGTGGACTTCTTTTATTTGGCTAGAGAGCAGTTCTTGGATGTGGTCCATTTTGGCATGAATGGCAGTAATGTCATTATTTAGTTTCTAATTGGTTTCCTCTTGGCAAGTGGGGGCCATTAGGAGATGAGGGGTGGGTCCATAGAAAAAAGGCAGATAAGTGATATATACTACGATAAAGGAAATGAGAGGAAACCAATCGGATAAGTGCCAAATAAGGGTGTCAGGAAGGGGTTGGGTCCACAGGAAAAAAAATTTGAAAATGATAGGTACCACTGTGGTCATGACGAAGAGAGGAATCCAATGGGATAAGTGCCAAATAAGGGTGTCGAGAAGGGGTCGATTCCACAGGAAAAAAAAAGGATTGAAAATGATAAGTACCACTGCGATCAGGGTGAAGAGAGGAATCCAATGGGATAGGTCTCAAATAATGGTGCAAGAAAGACCCAAACTCTTTTTACTCATGTAAATTTACACTCCAAGCTGAATAATACTATAGTGTCAAAATTTCCAGATTCTTAATAGGAAAAAATGTGTAGTAAATTTAAACCTGAATGTAGGAGGTAATGTTGTGTGACCATAATGTCCTTTTTGTTCCTCGTTTGGTGTGTTCCCCTCGGTTAGGGTTTACAAGGTGCCTATAGACAAGGGTTTTCCCTATGCTATAGCTCTTTGATATACGTGCAGGGTTGAATCATAGTACTCAACCCAATATATTAGGGCACCAACTAAGCATTGCTTGACCATACCCTTAGTCATACTACCAATTACCCAGGTACTAGAGAGTATCTTCCTGAGTGTTGTTCTCAGTTGCACTATAACATTCAGGAGACCGATCGACTGATCTAGGGTTGGTTTCATGAGACCTAGGGGACTCCTGATATACCTGTCAGTATGTGGGAGTGATGGTTGTGTACAATTTTTATCTGATGTGGTACTATTTGAGGGGTACCAACAGGGGTTACAAATGTTTCCAACAAGTGCAAAAATTTGGTTTCTTGGCAACCCCATGAAACCGTCTATATTTCTTGTGTGTAGTCTTCCCCACTGCAGTTTTACCCACTGAACTATGGATCTTTGTGCTTTAAAGACGCCAACAATACACGTCTCTACCCTAGGAAAAAAAAATTAGCCACAATTCCTGCCAAGGAAAGTGCTTTGATACCACTTGTAAGTTACAAGATGTAATATAATATGTAGAAACAAAAATATTTAGTAGATATCAATGGAACAACAAAACATTGAGAAGAGAAATACTAAAAATAATACCTTTATTCAAAGAAATCAATGTTCACTTGCCTCCTCGATGGGGAAACCTCTAGCAAAACAAAGCTCTATTACAATAATTCTTAATACAAATATTTATCATGCCTCCTACTCTTATTTATACAAATTCTATCTTCTAAAGAACAATCTAGAGGAAGATCTTTCTAGAAGTGGAAGCTTCTATTTGGTCTTCCTACATTGACTTGTTCATATTTATTAAATAGGCCTTATTGACTAATGTCGTCCTTTGTTACATGGAAAATATATTATTTTATCTACGTGAGGGTTTAGGGAGGTTAGTCCCTAACATTGTTATTGCATAAGAACACAACCAAACTTCTTTAGTGAACCTGAAATCAAAAAACAAATGTTGGATTGATTCTTCGGTAGAATTACATAGTTCACATCGAGATGGACTGTGTATTCCTCTTTGTTAAAGATTTTATGCAGTTAATATTTTCCCACAAATCATGGTCCAATATAAGGTATTAATTTTGGGGAGGCCATTGTTGTTCCGGATGTGTTTCCAAATAGCAGTGTGATGAGGAAGTGAGGGAGAGTCAAGAAGAAAGGAGTAACTATCTTTAACTCGGCAGGAATACTTTTCCCAACCTCTGCAATTGATAACTTATATATTTCAAGGACTACGCCCTGAGAGATCCTGTAAAAGATCAGGAATAAATGGCCAAAGAGTTTCTGGTGGATATCGAACTCCCCATCTGATCCACTCTCTAGAAGTTTCATCCCAAACCAAGATGTCAAAAAAGGTCTTCAAACCATCTTTATCATCCATTCTTTGGGAGGGGCTAAGTGATTTTTAGAGATTAAAGCCTCATTACCAAGAATACTATCATTCCAAATTTGATTCTTTTTACCATTACCAGGTATCCAAGTAATTTTTTCTCTAGTTAGGGGAATCACTACTACAATTAACTTAAGGATGCACAATCCTTTTTTAGGCTCTAGGGGGGATCTATAGATCTAATCCTTTCTCCTTTAAAGTATTTCTTCCACATAACCTTTTTCCGCCATTCTAATTTACTTTTTATCATTCTCCATACAAGATTAGATATCATTAAAATATTCATAAGATCAAGGACTTTATTTCCAAGTCCATCTATGTCTTTGGGATATTTTACTGTCTTCCAATTTATAAGATCAAACTTTTTTGAATTGGACTTACCAACTTGGTAGAGAAATCTCCTGACGATGAGACTTATTTGATTCATAATTCCAATTGGAGCAAGCATACGTTACTACTAATATATTGGAAGTGTTGTAAGAACACATTTTATAAGGACAATTCTACTAGTTGTATTCAACCATTGAGACCCCCATAGATCAAATTTTAACTTGATTTTGTCTAAGATTCTGGACTATGATTGGGAGGTAGTATAATTTAGGGCTAGAGGAATCCCCAGATACATGAAGGATGACCAATTTTCAAAGCGAGGGATTTATAAAGTTCTATATATAATGTGCATTCCCTATACATTAACATTCCATCCCAAAATATGATATTTTTGGCAGTTGAAATCTCCTCCAGAGGCCAAAATAAAGGAGTTCAAGATCTGATTGAATCTATATGCAATAATAACATAAGCATTTCCTAAAATGAGAGTATCATATGCAAACTAAAAATGGTTTAGACCCTTCTTTCCCTTAACAATTTTGATTCTCAGAAGGTTCATGTTGACCCTCTCCACCTCAAGTTTCCATATTAAAGAGTTATCCATTAGAATGAATAGGAGGGGAGATAGGGGGTAGCCTTTTCTTAGTCCTCTGCTCCCTTGGGAAAAAATAAGTGGGCCTATCATTGATTAATTGGGTGATCCTAGGAGCATTGATGCATGATGAAAACCATTGGATGAAGAGGGGGATAAAACCAAATTTTGATAATACCTTGAAGATGAAGGAATGTTTCGCTCGGTCAAAGGTGTTTTCCATATCTAACTTGATGATCATGCCTTTTTCTTTGTTCTTCACATTAGAATGAATGGCCTCCTGCACAAGAACAATATTATCAATAATATGCATGTCTTGCATGAATCCTTCCGAGATCATCTTACACATGAGGAGTTTCAACTTGGATGCTATCATCTTAGTCATGATTTTATATGAGGATTTTCAAAGAGAGATAGGTCTAAAATGAGCAAAGGAGGATGGGTTCACTTCTTTTGGGATAAGGGGAAAAAATAAGAATTGGTAATTCAGCCCATTTTGCAAGATCAATGAGCATAGAGCAACATTCACTTGAGGTCATACTTGATAAGATCCTAAAAAGCTCGGTCAACAATTTTTTTCTCATCTTCGAAATCAACAATTTTTTTCTCATCTTCCAACATGATCTCTTTGACATTGCTTTTAACAAATTGGGCTTTATCTTGTTTGTGAAATAAACTTGTGTTACCATCCCCTACTTTAAGCCATAGACTTCTTGATTTGAATCACCAATGCTTTTCTTCAAGCCTAGTAGAAGCTTGATACTTTTTTTTGCAATATCATCTCTTCTTCTTGCAAATGAAATGTGACTTGCTCATTTTCTATTTTGAGTTGAGTTTCTTCTAGATGTCTTCTTGTATTCTCTTTTTTAGCCAAGGGGAAAATGTATGAATATTTTTTCCAATCTTTGAGAGAATGCTTAACTAGTTTAAGTTTTTTCTCCCAGATGAAGAGGATACCAGGGATCTAGGTTAACCAGGATGATGTAACACAATCTATTGCTTCCTAAGAGTTTAGCAAAAAGGCAACTATCCATAGTCCAGGACTTCCTGGAAGTGCAATGCAATAGGCTTATGATTAGAGATTGTTTATGGGAGGATCCTGGATTTAAAGGAAAATTTCTACAAAAATAAATCGATATGGACCAAAAATCTATCAAGCCTAGCCACTATGAGTCCAGGGACCATTCTTTTGTTAGACTAGGTGTATTTCTCTTTTATTGGTTTGATGTCAGTTAGATCCCATTCAACAATAAAGTCCTCCAATTTCTCCCTGAAAGGATCCCTAACTATACTTTCACCTCTTTTCTCATTATTGTACAAAACCACATTAAAATATGTTGCTATGACACTGCTAGTTAATGCTAAAATCAATTTCCAGCAACTATATTTTTCCATATAATCGACCAGCATGTAAAGATTAAACAAATTGATAACTTTACCTAACTGAAGATTTCTAAGTCTAGTGAGTATCCAATTCTGAGTTTGGAACGTAACAAATTCAACTCTTGATTATTCCATGGGGTGCACATTACCCTTGATTCTCTTCTTGAGTCTGCTACCACCCATTCAAAAACTCTCCATTGTTGTTTTCTACTTGTAATGATTCCAAAGAATCCATTTTGGTACCTTGGAGTAAGAGGATAGCAGGTTTCTATGTTTTGATAAGGTCTTTCAGAGTTGATTCTTTACTTTCGTTGCCTAACCCTATGCAATTCTAGGAGACTAGAATAATTATTTATGAGAGGGTTTTGAACTTCTGAGGCACACTAGTTCTAGAGGATTTTGGGGTTTTCCAACCTTTTCCCATTTTTTTATCTATTGCAATAGAAATCCCATCATAATATCTATGTTGGCTTCCTCCTCTCGCTTTGTCCTAGTTGATTTTCTTCATGTTCTTCAGGGAAGTTTTTCTTTTGAATCACCATAACCTCGCTCCTCATCCTCTAAAGTAAGGGGATCTATACCTTTTTTTTGGGTCAATGAAGGTTGACTTTGTATTAGAGAAACTATCCAACTCTTCTAGACTAGTTGGACCTATTTCATTGTCTTTTGGAGAAGGGTATTCTTCTTTATGAGCAAGAGATATCTCCTTGATCAAGATTTCTATTTCTTTGATTGGTTGGGATAGGTTGAGTGGGTCATTCCTTTTGGAAGGGGGTTTCTCATCATTTTGGATTAAAGGAGGCTCCCCTTGAGATAGATTTGATTCCACTAGCACCTTAGGAGGGTTTACCTAGCTCTATGAGAGTGGATTAGGGTCAACTTGAGACAATACTTCAAAAATGTTGGACTAAAGTGGAGTTC
>JASDQU010736762.1:274537-285343 GCA_032191745.1 Picea mariana | reverse complement strand
GAGACATTAAAAACAAGATGTAGCTTAGGGTGTCTGGGAAAGGCTAATTGATATGCCACTGGTCCCATGCACTTGAGAATAGTATAAGGACCATAAAATTTGGGGGCAAGTTTCTAACAAAATTGGGATTTTAGTGAAGTATTCTTGTACGATTGTAGATGGAGAAGCACCTAGTCCCTTTCAACAAATTGACATTCAGAACAACCACGATCTTCATGTTTCTTCATGTGGTTCTAATCCATGACCAAATTGTTTTTGAGAGTATGGAGAATGGTCATGCAGACTATAATATTGTGGTCAACCTCTTGAACCTTTGAGACACCCGACATGTATGGAAGATTCGATGGTGGCTTTTATCTGTACACTGCTTCAAAGGGAATCATGCAAGTGGCAGTATGGTAAGAGGTGTTGTACCACCATTTATCTAGTGGTAACCATTAAACCCATTGATGTTGTATGTCGGATGCAAAACACCTCAAATATGTTTCCAAACATTTGTTGACCGCTTATGTTTGGCCATTAGTCTGGGGATGATAGGTTGTGTTGAGATGCAATTGGGTGCCCTGGAGCCTGAATAATTCTTGCCAGAAATTGCTGGTAAAGTTGGATCTCGGTTAGAAACAATATAATTAGGCATTCCATGGAGTTTGAAGATATTATCCATAAAACATTGAGCCACTGTGGATGTTGTGAACAGGTGTTGAAGAGCGCAAAAATGAGCATATTTGGAAAAACGATCGACTACCACCATGATGAATGACTTATTTCTTGATTTGGGTAAGCTAACAATGAAGTCCATAGAAATATCCATCCAAATAGTAGGTGGACGTGGAAGCGGTTGAAGTGTGCCCGAAGGTTTGAAAGTCTCACTCTTATTGCATTAATAGGTATCACATTCGGCCACAAAGGTGTGGATGTCCTGTTTCATACCATCCCAGATGAAAGAACGTTTGACCCATTCATGAGTTTTGGTAAAACCTAAATGACTCGTGATAGGTGAAGCATGAAAATCAGAGAGCATCGTGGATTTAAGGATTGATTGTTTTCTTAAATATAAGTGACCTTTATAGAGAAACTCGTCATTATGCCAAGAGTACCCTAGAGCAGCTTGGGGATCCTATTGCAGTTGTTGGATTAGGCTGGAAATTTTGGGGTCTTGCAACCATTCCTAATGAACANATTGAAGCCAGTCAACAACAAGGAATAAAATGGAAAAGAGGAACCCTTCTTCTTCATATTTCCTGGAAAGAGCATCAACCACCACATTTTCTTTGCCCTTGTAAATGATCTCATAATCATATCCAAACAGCTTGGTCATCCATTTTTGTTGCTCTGAGGATGAAAATTGTTCCATGAAGTACTTGAGGCTTTGATGATCCATTTTAATTCGGAAACTTCGTCCCAATATATAAGGGTGTCAGAGATCCACTACATAGAAAATAGCCAACACTTCATTTTCATAGATCGATTGGCCCAAATGTCACTCTGACAACTATTTGTTGGTGAAAGCCAAAGGTCATCCATATTGCATAAGGATTGCCTCGATTCCTCTCCTTGATGCATCACATTCCATAACAAAGGTCTTGGTGAAGTCCAGTAGGCCCAATATAGGAGTAGTGCACATAACTTCTTTTAAGGCTTGGAAGGATTGGTCAGTGGCTGGAGTCCAACTAAAAGCATTCTTTTTAAGGAGAGTTGTTAGAGGAGCCACAATTTTTCCATATATCTAAAAAAAAATGCAATAATAGCTCATTAAACCCAGGAAACCATGCATACTTTTAAGAGTTCTAGGGTGAGGCCAATTCTGCAGAGTTTGAATTTTCTTAGGATCCACATGTATGCCATCCTTGCCAACAATATGACATGGGTACTCAACTTCAGAGACTCCAAAAGCACATTTAGGATGTTTGAGGAAAATTTTTTGCTTGAAGAGGATATAGAGAAATTGATCCACATGGATGAGATGGGATTGCCAAGTTTTAATATAGATGAAAATATCATCAAAGAATACGAACACAAAGTGATGAAGGAAAGAACGAAAGACGTGATTTGTGAGACTTTGAAAAGTGGAGGGGGCATTAAAGACACCAAAGGGCATGACCAAGAACTCATAGTGGCCCTCATGAGTGTGAAATATAGTCTTGGGAATGTCTTCCTCTTTCATACATATCTAGTGGTAGCCAAAACGAAGGTCAAGTTTGGTAAAGTATAGAGCCCCACTGAGTTCATCCAGAAGGTCATCTATGACAGGAATGGGAAATATGTCCTTGATGGTAAGTTTGTTGAGGGCACATAAATTAGGACACATGCACCAAGTGCCTTCCTTCTTAAGGACCATGACAACAGAGGAAGAATAGGGGTTGGTACTAGGACATATAACACCCACATCTAGACATTCTTGGACAATTTTCTCAATTTCATATTTTTTAGCAAAAGGATGATGATAAGGGCACACATTGGGATAAAGATTGCCCAAAATTAAAGGAATGGAATGGTCATGGACACCATGTGAGGGGGGAAGGCCCTGGGGAATTTGGAAAACAATGTGATGTTGGGAAAGGATAGATTGAGGGTCAAGGTGCACAAAGGGAGTCTCAACTGCTTGAATGAATAGAGTTGGGCAATGATACTAGAATGACCTTTTTTGAGTAACTTTTCCATGCGGTGGGAACTGATGATCTTCGTAGAGCCTGTTGTAATGCCTTGGAATTTATAATGTTGGCCTTCTTGTTGGAATTACATAATCAAATCCTTAAAATACATGGTTATGGGGCCTAGAGTGTGTAGCCATTCGACACCAAGCACAATGTCACAACCACCCATGTCAATAGAAAACATGTGATATTTCAAGTTATACTGGCCAATTTGTAGGCACACATTTTCACAACGCACCCCACATTTCATGGAACCACCATTGGCAATCATGATTTGAAAATTGTTGACAACATGAATATAACTATTGATTTCTTAGGAAAGGCGACGATGAATCAAATTATGAGTGTTTCCACTATCAATTTGAGGGTTTGGGGAGAAGAAAATCCAGTGAGAGAATTCATTGAAATCAATGGTTCAACTTCGGGAGGATCATAGGGTGGCGTAATATCATCTGCTTGGGGTAGTGCTACCTTAGGTGAAACCTCAACATCTTCATCAAAACATCATCTGAAATGGCCACAAAAAGTTTATGTTCTTTACACTTGTGCCCAGGAAATTATTTCTCATCACAATTATAGCAAAGACCCTTGATTTGGCATTTAGCCATTTTAGTTCGTGTTAATTTTTGGACCTTGAGGGGAGTGGTTAGAGGGGAAGGATTGGGGGGTTGAGGGTGGGGAATAAAAGATGGTTTTTTGTTCTGGGAAAAGATGACATGTTTTGCCTCCTTGGTGAATTTAGTTGCTTCCAACCAAGTCCGGGGGCGAGCCATGAGGACTTGGGCTCGCATTCCATCCTTGAGGTCATTGATAAAGAATTCTCGGAAGAAGTTCATAAATCCAAGTGCTCAAAGGAAAAGATAAAATATTTCACTATTCTAGATTGTTTCAACTTAGTCAAATGGCCTAAATGGTGGGTGTCTGTGTCAAATCATTCAGACAACTCAGCAACAAATTGTGTCCAATCAACATATCCTTGGTGTGCATTTCTATGCCATTGCCACCATTGCCATCATTCCAGATCCAAATAGAGAACGCCATAACAAAGCTTGGTCAAGTCATCAATAATTCCATGCACGAAAAAATAGTGTTCCATCTGAATTACCCAGGTTGTTGGATCCAAGCCATCAAATTTGTTCACCTCAACCATGGGAAGACGAGAGTCATGATTGGAATGAAAGTTCAAAGGATTGGAAGAGTTAGCACCTTCAACTTGGGGGTTTGGGCCAGAGGAGGAAGGAACCTTGGATACGAATTGTTGGAAAGTGGAGTGGACTTCTTTTATTTGTCTAGAGAGCAGTCCCTGGATGTGGTCCATTTTGGCATGAATGGCAGTAATGTCATTATTTAGTTTCTGATTGGTTTCCTCTTGGCAAGTGGGGGGAATTAGGAGATGAGGGGTGGGTCCACAGAAAAAAGGCAGATAAGTGATATATACCACTACGATCAAGGAAACAAGAGGAAACCAATCGGATAAGTGCCAAATAAGGGTGTCAGGAAGGGGTTGGGTCCACAGGAAAAAAGGCTTGAAAATGATAGGTACCACTATAGTCATGGCGAAGAGAGGAATCCAATGGGATAAGTGCAAATAAGGGTGTTGGGAACGGGTCGAGTCCACGAGAAAAAAAAAGGATTGAAAATGATAAGTGCCACTACGATCAGGGTGAAGAGAGGAATCCAATGGGATAGGTCTCAAATAATGGTGCAAGTAGGACCCAAACTCTTTTTACTCATGTAAAGTTACACTTCGAGATGAATAATACTACAGTGTCAAAATTTCCAAATTCTTAATAGGAAAAAATGTGTAGTAAATTTAAACCCGAATGTAGGAGGTAATGTTGTGCGACCATAATGTCCTTTTTGTTCCTCGTCTGGTGTGTTCCCCTCAGTTAGGGTTTATAGGGTGCCTATAGACAAGATTTTTCCCTATGCTATAGCTCTTTGATATATGTGTGGGGTTGAATCGTAGTACTCAACCTAATATATCAGGGCACCAACTAAGGAGGCTTGACCGTACCCTTAGTCGTACTACCGATTACCCAGGTACTAGAGAGTATCTTCCTAAGTGTTGTTCTCAGTTGCACTATAACATTCAGGAGACCGATCGACTGATCTAGGGTTGGTTTCATGAGACCTAGGGGAATCCCGATATACCTGTCAGTATGTGAGAGTGATGGTTGTGTACAATTTTTATCTGATGCAGTACTACTTGAGGGGTACCAACAGGGGTTACAAATGTTTCCAACAAGTGCAAAAATTTGGTTTCTAGGCAACCCCATGAAACCGTCTATATTTCTTGTGTGTAGTCTTCCCCACTGCAATTTTAGCCACTGAACGATGGATCTGTGTGCTTTAAATACGCCAACAATACACGTCTCTACCCTAGGAAAAAAAATTACCCACAATTCTTGCCAAGGAAAGTGCTTTGATACCACTTGTAAGTTACAAGATGTAATATAATATGTAGAAACAAAAATATTTAGTAGATATCAATGGAACAACAAAACATTGAGAAGAGAAATACCAAAAATAATACCTTTATTCAAAGAAATCAATGTTCACTTGCCTCCTCGATGGGGAAACCTCTAGCAAAACAAATCTCTATTACAATAATTCTCAATACAAATATTTATCATGCATCCTACTCTTATTTATACTAATTCTATCTTCTAAAGAACAATCTAGAGGAAGATCTTTCTAGAAGTGGAAGCTTCTATTTGGTCTGCCTACATTGACTTGTTCATATTTATTAAATAGGCCTTATTGACTAATGTCGTCCTTTATTACATGGAAAATATATTATTTTATCTACGTGAGGGTTTAGCGAGGTTAGGTCCCTAACATTGTTATTGCATAAGAACACAACCAAACTTCTTTAGTGAACCTGAAATCAAAAAACAAATGTTGGATTGATTCTTCAGTAGAATTACATAGTTCACATCGAGATGGACTCTGTATTCCTCTTTTTTAAAGATTTTATGCAGTTAATATTTTCCCACGAATCATGGTCCAATATAAGGTATTAATTTTGGGGAGGCCAGTGTTGTTCCGGATGTGTTTCCAAATAGCAATGTGATGAGGAAGCGAGGGAGAGTCAAGAAGAAAGGAGTAACTATCTTTAAATCGGCAAGAATACTTTTCCCAACCCCTGCAATTGATAACTTATATATTTCAAGGAGTGCGCCTTGAGAGAGCCTGCAAAATATCAGGGATAAATGGCCAAAGAGGTTCTGGTGGATATCAAACTCCCCATCCGATCCACTCTCTAGAAGTTTCATCCCAAACCAAGATGTCAAAAAAGGTCTTCAAACCATCTTTATCATCCATTCTTTGGGAGGGGCTAAGTGATTTTTAGAGATTAAAACCTCATTACCAAGAATACTATCATTCCAGATTTGATTCTTTTTACCATTACCAGGTATCCAAGTAATTTTTTCTCTAGTTAGGGGAATCACTGCTACAATTAACTTAAAGATGCAAAATCCTTTTTTAGGCTCTAGGGGGGATCTATAGATCTAATCCTTGCTCCTTTAAAGTATTTCTTCCACATAACCTTTTTCCGCCATTCTAATTTACTTGTTATCATTCTCCATACAAGCTTAGATCTCATTAAAATATTCATAAGATCAAGGAATTTATTTCCAATTCCATCTATGTCTTTGGGATATTTTACTGTCTTCCAATTTATAAGATCAAACTTTTTTGAATTGGACTTACCAACTTGGTAGAGAAATCTCCTAACGATGAGACTTATTTGATTCATAATTCCAATTGGAGCGAGCATATGTTACTACTAATATATTGGAAGTGTTGTAAGAACACATTTTATAAGGACAATTCTACTAGTTGTATTTAACCATTGAGACCCCCATAGATCAAATTTTAACTTGATTTTGTCTATGATTCTGGACTATGATTGGGAGGTAGTATAATTTAGGGCTAGAGGAATCCCCAGATACAGGAAGGATGACCAATTTTCAAAGAGAGGGATTTATAAAGTTCTATATATAATGTGCATTCCCTATGCATTAACATTCCATCCCAAAATATGATATTTTTGGCAGTTGAAATCTCCTCCAGAGGCCAAAATAAAGGAGTTCAAGATCTGATTGAATCTATATGCAATAATAACATAAGCATTGCCTAAAACGAGAGTATCATATGCAAACTAAGAATGGTTTAGACTCTTCTTTCCCTTAACAATTTTGATTCTCGGAAGGTTCTTGTTGACCCTCTCCACCTCAAGTTTCCATATTAAAGAGTTATCCATTAGAATGAATAGGAGGGGAGATAGGGGGTAGCCTTGTCTTAGTCCTCTGCTCCCTTGGGAAAAAAGAAGTGGGACTATTGTTGATTAATTGGGTGATCCTAGGAGCATTGATGCATGATGAAAACCATTGGATGAAGAGGGGGATAAAACCAAATTTTGATAATACCTTGAAGATGAAGGAATGTTTCGCTCGGTCAAAGGTGTTTTCCATATCTAACTTGATGATTATGCCTTTTTCTTTGTTCTTCACGTTAGAATGAATAGCCTCCTGCACAAGAACAATATTATCAATAATATGCATGTCTTGCATGAATCCTTCCGAGATCATCTTACGCATGAGGAGTTTCAACTTGGATGCTATCATCTTAGTCATGATTTTATATGAGGATTTGCAAAGAGAGATAGGTCTAAAATGAGTAAAGGAGGATGGGTTCACTTGTTTTGGGATAAGGGGAAAAAATAAGAATTGGTACTTCAGCCCATTTTGCAAGATCAATGAGCATAGAGCAACATTCACTTGAGGTCATACTTGATAAGATCCTAAAAAGCTCAGTCAACACTTTTTTTCTCATCTTCGAAATCAGCAATTTTTTTCTCATCTTCCAACATGATCTCTTTGACATTGCTTTTAACAAATTGGGCTTTATCTTGTTTGTGAAATAAACTTGTGTTACCATCCCCTGCTTTAAGCCATAGACTTCTTGATTTGAATCGCCAATGCTTTTCTTCAAGCCTAGTAGAAGCTTGATACTTTTTTTTGCAATGTCGTCTCTTCTTCTTGCAAATGAAATGTGACTTGCTCGTTTTCTATTTTGAGTTGAGTTTCTTCTGGATGTTTTCTTGTATTCTCTTTTTTAGCCAAGGGAAAAATGTATGAATATTTTTCCCAATCTTTGAGAGAATGCTTAACTAGTTTAAGTTTTTTCTCCCAGATGAAGACAGGGATACCAGGGATCCAGGTTAACCAGGATGATGTAACACAATCTATTGCTTCCTAAGAGTTTAGCCAAAGAGGAATAAAGCAAAAAGGCAACTATTCATAGTCCAGGACTTCCTGGAAGTGCAATGCAATAGGCTTATGATTAGAGATTGTTGATGGGAGGATCCTGGATTTAAAGGAAAATTTCTACAAAAATAAATCGATATGGACCAAAAATCTATCAAGCCTACCCACTATGAGTCCAGGGACCATTATTTTGTTAGACCAAGTGTATTTCTCTTTTATTGGTTTGATGTCAGTTAGATCCCATTCAACAATAAAGTCCTCCAATTTCTCCCTGAAAGGATCCCTAACTATACTTTCATCTCTTTTCTCATTATTGTACAAAACCACATTAAAATATGTTGCTACGACACTGCTAGTTAATGCTAAAATCAATTTCCAACAACTATATTTTTTCATATAATCGAATAGCATGTAAAGATTAAGCAAATTGATAACTTTACCTAACTGAAGATTCCTAAGTCTAGTGAGTATCCAATTCTGAGTTTGGAAGGTAACAAATTCAGCTCTTGATTATTCCATGGGGTGCACATTACCCTTGATTCTCTTCTTGAGTCTGCTACCACTCATTCGAAAACTCTCCATTGTTTTTTTCTACTTGTAATGCTTCCAAAGAATCCATTTTGGTACCTTGGAGTAAGAGGATAGTAGGTTTCTATGTTTTGATAAGGTATTTCAGAGTTGATTCTTTACTTTCGTTGCCTAACCCTATGCAATTCTAGGAGACTAGAATAATTATTTATGAGAGGGTTTTGAACTTCTGAGGTGCACTAGTTCTAGAGGATTTTGGGGTTTTCCAACCTTTTCCCATTTTTTTATCTATTGCAAATAGAAATCCCATCATAATATCTATGTTGGCTTCCTCCTCTCGCTTTGTCCTAGTTGATTTTCTTCATGTTCTCCAGGGAAGTTTTTCTTTTGAATCACCATAACCTCGCTCCTCATCCTCTAAAGTAAGGGGATCTATACCTTTTTTTGGGTCACTGAAGGTTGACTTTGCATTAGAGAAACTATCCAACTCTTCTAGACTAGTTGGACCTATTTCATTGTCTTTTGGAGAAGGGTATTCTTCTTTATGAGCAAGAGATATCTCCTTGATCACAATTTCTACTTCTTTGATTGGTTGGGATAGATTGAGTGGGTCATTCCTTTTGGAAGGGGGTTTCTCATCATTTTGGATTAAAGGAGGCTCCCCTTGAGATAGATTTGATTCCACTAGCACCTTAGGAGGGTTTACCTAGCTCTATGAGAGTGGATTAGGGTCAACTTGAGACAATACTTCAAAAATGTTGGACTAAAGTGGAGTTCCATTTCCTTTTCCTAAGGAGTGATTAAGGAGAGAGAAAGAGGAAGATCCCTTGGAGAAGTTTTGACCCCAAGGGTTTTTAGCACCATATGGAATTGGGGCATTATTTCTCATGGCTTGGTAACAAGCCCCAATATTGACATTGGTTCCTACATTTCGATTGATTTTTTTCCATTAATCTTCCTTTGCTTGGGGCTATTCCTATTGGAGTTTCTCCTTTTTACAGTCTTTAGAAAAATGTTTGTATTCATGATGAGATTTGTATTTATAGGGAAGTTGTTCACAGTCCAGGGATCACACATGTTACTAATTATCTATATTAATCGATACTACTTTAGAAAGGCATTTTTCCATGTCTACCTCAACACAGATCCTCACACATGAATACATGTTTTCTCTAGGTTCTTCCTATTAGAAATAATAGGTGTGCTCGTTTAACCATAGACAATATAGCAATATTATCACCCAACCATAGGCCGAAGCCACCCCCGAGCACCTTAACATTGACATAGAATAATTATGGAAGAAAACCCTAGGCCTAATAGCCAATCAAGATAGCATATCACTCTCCATAGTTAGCATACCAAGTAGAAAGTCCAAACCATAACCAAGATAGAGTCCAAGATTGAAACCGAAAATACAAGTTGCAGTTGCTGCAGTTGCGGCTACTCTCTAGACTTATGCACAACTAATTTTTTGCAATTGCGAGATGTGTGTGTCAAATGAGCTCTGGCATCCTGTATTTATACTGCTCCTCCTTAGCTGTCTGGGCCGACTTCTCATTATGGAGGATAAAAACTCAATATTAAATATTTCCTATAGTCGACTTGTCTTCTAGGGTTATGTCCAATGCTTTAGGGTTTCTTCTTACTTCCCGAAATATTCTATTCTTGTTAGGGTTACACGAGGAGGTTAATACCTCTTGCAAATACCATAAGATCAACACTCCCTCCTAGCTAGGAAGGTATTGAAAGCAATGGTCTTGAGCACAAACATACCATTCAACAGGTAGCATCATCATAACCATACAGGCTATCTCATGACTATATCATGAGAACCATCATCATTATCAGTATCATCTGACAGCATCAACTGCATCATCTCTTGAATCCATACTCCATATGAGTAATCAAGCATGATGTTCAATAAGTCACTCACTCCACAGAGTGATACAAGAACCATTCTTCTAATCCAGACATATGTCCTAGAAGAACAACTATTCCAACAGATGCTAGAAGCCACGCCATCGGCTATAAGGACTATTATTCTAATCCAAACATATGTCCTAGAAGAATAAATGTCCTGGACCACTTTCCATCTGGAGAATGTCTTTCCATGAATAGACTGACTATCTGTCTAGCTGATAATAATTTTCAACACTATTGATAGTCTACATGGCAATCATAACAATGTCATTCAATAGAACATGACTGTGTCTATCCATAGTAGTACACAACTACTATCCAGTGGTACACAACCACACCAAGTAGCACATGGCTACTTAATCAGAGACACATAGTCACAACTAGTGGAACACATCCATCACAATAGCATACATCTATTGTCCAAAGAT
>JASDQU010736762.1:261302-272679 GCA_032191745.1 Picea mariana | reverse complement strand
TAACAAAAGAAATAACACTTTGATTCTGAAAGCAATGTTCACGGGCCTCTTCGAGGGGGCAACCTCTAGTTGAGTAGATCTCTATTATAATAATATCCAAGCTAGGGTCCTCATACCCTTGACTCCTATTTATACTAAATATGTCTATCAAAAGAAGCATCTAGAGGAAGATCCTTCTAGAAGCGGAAGCTTCTATTAGGTCTTCTTACATACGACTTATTCTATTTTATCGCAAGGCCTTATTAATATTGACCTTTATTACATCCGAATATATTGTTCTACCTATGTGCGGGTTAGGACCCTAACATGTCCTCCCCCTTAAAAACAACCTTGTCCTCGAGGCTTGAGATGTGGAAATTGCTACAGAATGGTAGTTGGTTCCCAAGTGGCATCTATTGGAGTTGTATCTTTCCACTAGATTAACACTTACTTGATGGTTCTATGATGTAGGCAGCACTCACGCTGGTCCAAAACTGCTTGTGGTTGTAGCCAAATGGATCCTTCTTCGGCTAACTCGGGAAGGTTGGTTTGAATTTGGCACTTAGTTCTGATCACCTTTTTTAAGAAGGAAACATGAAAAACAGGATGTAGCTTCGAATGATTGGGCAAAGCTAACTGATAGGCCACCTGTCCCACATGCTTGAGAACTGTATAAGGACCATAAAATTTGGGCGCTAGCTTCTGAAAATGATTGGCCTTGAGGGAATTCTTCTTGTAAGGTTGCAGCTGAAGAAACACCTGACCCCCTTCTTTAAATTGACATTCATAGCAACCTTGATCTGCTTGTTGCTTCATGTGATTCTATGCCATGAACAAATTCTCTTTGAGGGTACGGAGAATAGCCTCTCGAACTGTAAGTGTTTGGTCAAATTTCTGGACCTTCGAGACACCAGGTAAGTATGAGAGAACTGAAGGTGGCTTCTGTCCATATACCGCTTCAAAAGGAGTCATGTGTGTAGCTGTATGTATGATGTGTTGTACCACCATTCAACTAGGGGTAACCATTGAGCCCACTGATTTTTCTTTTCCAAGGAAAAACACCTCAAATATGTTTACAAACACTTGTTTACAACTTCTATTTGCCCATCAGTCTAGGGATGATAAGTTGTATTGAGATGCAATTGGGTGCCTTGTAGCTTGAACAGTTCTTGCCAAAAATTTCTTGTGAAAGTTGGGTCACGATCAGAAACAATAGAGTGTGGCATGCCATGAAGCTTGAAGACCTTATCCATGAAAATTTGATCCACCATGGATGTTGTAAATGGGTGTTGAAGAGAACATAAATGAGCATACTTGGAAAGGCGATCAACAACCACCATGATGACTTACTTATTTTCTGATTTGGGTAAGCCTGTAATAAAATCTATAGAGATGTCCTTCCAAATAGCAGGTGGAATCGGGAGTGGTTGTAGTGTGCCCAGAGATTTGATTGTTTCTCCCTTGTTGCATTGACACACATCACATTCAGCAACAAAAGTACGAATGTCATGTTTCATACCATCCCAGAAAAAAGAACGTTTGACCCTGTCATAGGTTTTGGTGAACCCTGAGTGCCCCACTGTCGGTGTAGCATGAAGCTCAGAAAGTACCGTGGATTTAAGGTTTGATTGTTTACTTAAATACAAATGACCTTTGTATCGAAGCTCATCATGGAGCCAAGAGTACCATGGGGGAGCTGGAGCACTGGACTGCAATTGTTGGATTAGCTGCGAACTTTTGGGATCTTGTAGCCATTCCTGGCGAATAGCTTGGAGCCAATCTAGTACAATGAAGGAAAAAGAAAAAAGGTATCCTTCATCTTCATATTTGCAGGAAAGTGCATCCGCAACCACATTTTATTTTCCTTTCTTATAAATGATCTCATAATCATAGCCAAATAGCTTAGTTACCCATTTTTATTTCTCTGGGGAGGAAATGCGTTGTTCCAAAAAATACTTGAGGCTTTAATGGTCTGTCTTAATTTGGAAGCATTTCCCCAATAGATAAGGGTGCCACAAATCAATGACATGCAGAATAGCCAACATTTCTTTTTCATAGATAGATTTGCACAGATTTCTTTCAAATAGTTTCTTGCTGGTAAAGGCTAAAGGCCGACCCTCTTGCATAAGAACAAGACCAATTCCTTTCCCTGAAGCATCACATTCCAAGACAAAGGTCTTTATGAAATCAGAAAGGGCCAGGACTGGAGTGGTGCACATGACCATATTCAAGTTTTGAAAAGCTTGAGCAGCAGCTGGAGTCCAAGTGAAAGAGTTCTTTTTTAGGAGAGCGGTGAGAGGTACTGTAATATTTTTGTAATTCTTAACAAACTTGTGATAATAACTTGTTAAGCCCAGAAATCCACGCAAGCTTTTGAGAGTCTTTGGGTGAGGCCAGTCTTGCATAGCTTCAATCTTTTTAGGATCCACCTCGACGTCGTATTTTCCAACCAGATGACCCAAGTATTCTACTTTTGAGGCGCCAAAAGCACATTTAGACTGTTTCAGGAAAAGTTGGTGTTGAGAGAGTAGATGGAGAACTCGATCCACATGAGCAAGATGTTTTGTCCAGGTCTTGCTATAGATGAGGATATCATTGAAGAAAACTAAGACAAGATGACGAAGAAAAGGATGGAAGACATGATTCATGAGGCTTTTGAAGGTGGAGGGGGCATTACATAAGCCAAAGGGCATGACCAAAAACTCATAGTGGCCCTCATGAGTTCTAAAGGCAGTCTTGGGAATGTCTGCCTCTTTCATACGTATTTGGTGGTAGCCCAAATGAAGATCAAGTTTATTAAGAATTGGGCGCCACTCAGTTCATCTAGGAGGTCATCAATGACAGGAGTGGGAAATTTGTCTTTAATGATAATTTTGTTGAGGGCACGGAAGTTAGAAACATTTGCCAAGAACCTTCTTTATTTAGAACCATGACCACAGGAGAAGAGTAGGGGCTCGTACTAGGGCAGATAACACCTGCATCAAGGAGTTCCTAGACCATTTTCTGAATTTCATTTTTTTGGGAAAAGGGGTGACGATACAGACAGATATTGGGAGGAAGGCTTCCAGGTACAAGGGGAATGGAATGATCATGAACACCACGTGGAGGAGGAAGTCCTTGGGGAGTGGAAAAGACCACTTGATGTTTAGAAAGGATGGCTTGGAGGTCTTGTGGCACCGAGGGTGTTTCTATTTCTTGTATGGCATGGAGTTGAGCAATAACACCAGAATGACCCTTTTTAAGCAGTTTTTCCATGCGATGGGCACTAATGATCTCAGGCGAACCGGTGGTGATGCCTTGGAACTTATATTGGTGGCCCTCCTGGTCAAATTGCATAGTTAATTCCTTAAAATCCATGAGAATGGGGCCCAAAGTCCTTAGCCAGTCTGCACCCAACACAATGTCACAACCGCCCATGTCGATAGAAAACATATGAGATTTCAGGTGGTAGTCACCAATTTGGAGACACACATTTTCACAACGCCCTCAACATTTCATGGAGCCACCAATGCCAATCATGATTTGGAAATTATTGACAGCATGGATGTAGCAATGAATTTCTTGGGCAATGCGGTGATGAATAAAATTATGGGTGCTTCCACTATCAACCAGAATGATGACCTTCTGATGCTTGATGTAACCGATTAGCTTGAGGTTTTGGGTAGCGGAGAAGCCAGTGACGACATTGAGGCAAATGACCGGTTCTACTTCGGGAGGGTTTGAGGGAGGGGTTATGTCGGGGGTTTGATGTGACTCAGACACAAGGGGAGTTTTAATATCCTCTTCCGAAATATCCTCAGAGATGGACATAAACAGCTTTTGTTCCTTACACTTGTGGCTTGGGAAATATTTGTCATCACAATTATAACAAAGGCCTTTGAGTTGGTGTTCAACCATTTCAGCTCTGGTCAATTTTTGGATCTTTAGTGGAGTGGAGGGAGTAGTGCGATTTATCAGTTTAGGGCAAGGGATAAAGGAGGGTTTCTGGTTTTGAGAAGATATAACCTGTTGTGCTTCTTTAACTCTTTTAGTAGCCTCCACCCAACTCTGAGGCCGAGCCATGAGGACATGGGCCCAAATCTCATCCTTGAGGCCACTGATAAAACATTCTCGAAAAAAGGCATCAGACATGCCCTCTGTCTGAAAAGGCAGGCGCTCAAAGGCAGCTATAAAGTCTTCCACTGTTCCTGATTGTTTCAACTTTGTCAAACGACCCAAATGGTTGGTATCAGTTTCAAAGCATTCACAAAGCTTTGCCACAAAGTGTGTCCAAGCAATATACCCTTAACGAGAAGTTTTTCTCCATTTCCACCATTGCCAACGTTCTTGATCTAGATGGAGAACACCATACCAGAGTTTGGCCAAGTCATCTGTAATGCCATATAAAGAGAAATAATTTTCCATTTGGGTTACCCAACCAGTGGGGTCTGAGCCATCAAATTTGGTCACATCCAACCGTGGAAGGCATAGGTCACGTTGAAAGTGATGGTTCTGAAAGTTATGAGAATGAGAGGAATGGTCATCTTCAGTATGTGGAGGTGAGGAAGAGGAAGGGTTATCAGTAGGGATATGCAGTTTGGTGCAGAGTTCCAAAAAGACAGATTCAAGCTAGGTGGTGAGGTCTTGTTTGATTTCCTCCATTGAGGACTGCATGGTTGTATTGATGGCGACAACATTGGCATTGAGTTGTTTCACTTCTTATTGGGTCTCGATGAGACCAAATTGCAAGGTGTTGAAGCAAGCTTCCAAGTCTTGGCTACAGGTATGGGCCATGAGGATGAGGGAACTGAAAAGGAGCGGGCAGGGTCAAAAATTTTGCCGAAAAATGATATGGATGAATGTGATAAGGGAGAAGAGATGAATCCAATGGAATAGGTCTCAAAAAATGGTGAAAAAAATTTCAGACTTTTTTTTTACACCTACAGAGTTATACTCCGGTCTGAAGAATACTATAGAGAGGAAATGCCCAAATGCTTAACCAGAAAGAAATGTGTATTTACTTGGAAACCCGAACACAATTGCATGACAATAGGTCTTGTATGTTTTAATTTGTTTATGTTTCTGTCCCTAAGGGTTAGGTATTCAAGGGTTCTACAGACAAGGGNACGTGCGGGGTCCAACAGTAGTACTCAGCCCAGTATCTCAGGGCACTAACTAAGGAGGATAGACCATACCCTTAGCCGTACTACCCGACTACCCAGGTACTAGAGAGTATATTCCCGAGTGTTGTTCTTGGTGACACTATAGCAGTCAGGCGACCGATCGGTTTATCTTAAGAGGGCTTTAGGTAATCTAGGCCGATCCATACACAAGTGTTGTCTGATGCGCTACCACTTGAAGCGATACCAACAAGGGTTACAAGGGTGCCCAACATATGTGCGCTTAAGTACCACTTGTATTTCCTGTGTGTATGAATACCTCAACTACGGGTTTATGTGCACAACAATAGATCTCTGTGGCTTAAAGACGACATAATACGTCTCTACCTTGAAAAAAATTTTAACCCACACTTTCTGCCAAGGAAAGTGCTCTGATACCACTTGTAATATACCATATATAAAAAGTATGCAAAACAGAAATAAAATGCTAGAAAAGGAAGAATAACAACAATATAACCATAACATTCACCACAATAGCACTGAAATGATATAAGAATAACAACAGAAATAACACTTTGATTATGAAAGCAATGTTCACGGGCCTCTTCGAGGGGGCAACCTCCAATTGAGAAGAGCTCTATTACAATAATATCCAAGCGAGGGTTCTCATACCCTCGACTCCTATTTATACTAAATATGTCTATCAAAAGAAGCATCTAGAGGAAGATCCTTCTAGAAGTGGAAGATTCTATGAGGTCTTCTTACATCCGACTTATTCTATTTTATTGCAAGGCCTTATTAATATTGACCTTTATTACATCCGAATATATTGTTCTACCTATGTGCGGGTTAGGACTCTAACATAAAATGAGTCATATGGGCCATTCTTCCACTCACATATGTGAGATCTGGAAGAGCATCTTCCTTCATAATGTAAAACATCATCCATGGGCTATCTAGACTATTCTTCTCAAGAATAGAAGAATAACTTTCCCTAATTTCTGAGCCTAGACCATTCACCTAACTGGGCCATTCCTCCGGCACTATTCATAGTGCAACATGGAGAGAATGAGTCTTCCCTAGGGAATGCCTATGCTTGATTGTTGAACTTGAACCATTCACCTAACTAGGCCATTCCTCCTGCACTAATCATAGTGCAACCTAGATAGAATGATTATGCCTTAGGGAATGATTGTCCAGACGATTTCCTGATGGAAATGACTATCCTGCACCAACCTCCAAAACGAACCATTCTTCGAAACTGATCATAACTATGAACTTCGAAATAATGACTTCCCGACAAGGCTGACCATTCTACTTGACCACTACTCAAAGTGACTACTAAGAGTAATGATTGTCCTAGACCATTCCCCCACACTGACCACAAGGGGAATCACTGTCTATGGTACACCAACAATATATTAGACCATTTTCATTACGAAAATGACTGTCTGATCTGGACCATTTTCCAAACTGGAAAATGTCTGTTCATCATAAATATCAAACCACTTTCCGAACTGGAAAGGAAATGCTCATCCTGGACCATTTTTCGAACTGAAAAATGGCTGTCCATAAATCAATAACATGTCAGTGCTTCCTCCCAACTTGGGAGTAATCTCTTCCTTTTCCAATAAGGAATTCATCTCCACGAGCCCCAAATTGTTTCTTAAGTACACAAACTTTTCATCTTGGACAGAGGCTTTACCAAAATATCTGCTATCTGCTCATCTATGGAGATATCTTGGAAAACCACTTCTCTTTTATGGACTTCATCACAAAGAATATAATGCTTGATCTCAATGTACTTCGGTCTGTCATGGAACAATGTTTTCTCTAAAGGCTTCATATAGCTCTGATCATTACAATATATCATGGTCGAGTTCAACACTGTTGTTTCTTGCTAGCTCATGACATCGTGGAAAATATCAAACTGAAACATATCCAAGTAGCACTTCTTCTGTCATCGTGAGATTTTTCCATGGATTAGCAATCCATCATCTCGGACTTCTGAGTAACTACTCTGATACACTATCTCTTTTATAGAACTTTTTCACCACTTTTCTGTTGTATATGAAATACTCTGCATCAGGTTGTTTGAATCCATACAAGGTCTTGTTATATCTACATACATGGGCCTCTTTTTGGTATAAGCTTCTTTATCACTTGCTTTATTGGGAAGAGGAGTCTTTTACATGTAAATTCCAATCCATGGATATTGCAAGAGGTATATTTGGTTTACCGAAACAAGCTGGTGTCATAGTCTTCTCCCTCCTTCTGAAAGGACCTCTGAATCTTGCAATGCTTCCATTCATAAGTCTTTTTCACATTTCCTTACATACACTGTTCTTCATCATAACTTCCATTCCTTCTGCTCGATTGCTTCTTAGTGGGTTCAAACCAAGTTGGTAGTCTTGTGATTCTCGGTATAATAACTGGTTGTTCTTGTTTTTCTTTCTTTCTTGGAATCTTCATGTTCTTCCTCATGTCTCCTTTTAGCTCTTGGGTCCATGGGGTCTTCTATATGCCTCGAAGATTCCAACTTCCTCCTTTCATCATAGGATCATGGATGTAGATGGACAACGAAGGATACTTTAAGGATTCTTTTCGAAGAAGACTAGAGTCAAACTGAACATGTGTTGTTTATCATGGCTGCTACTTTCAATTGGAACATGGACAAATACTTCATAATCCTCAATGGATCATATCATTTAGGATTAGATCCATCCCAATTCTTGATTCATGCATGAATGCATGCTCTTCTTTTGGAATTTTGTAATCAACTCTCTCCATCTAAGAGATTCCACGCTTTTGTTTGCATCCTTATTGCCTTATGCAAAGTGTCACAAGTCTTTTTCTGATTTCCTCTTGATTGTTGACTTCTTTCTGTTTTGACTTCTTCTGGGTTTCTTCAAGTTTGATTTTGATTTTGGCTTATCTTGCATTTTTTACTTATGTAATAGCTTCCACATGAATAGTTACCAAGGATTTTCAATGTACTTCATCTTTTCATGTGTATTGCTTGACTTTTAGTCATCGTGATAGCAATCCTTAGCTTGTTATTCTTTCATAGGTATTGTTTCACTTGAACATCTTATCTTCTAAGAAACAAATATGCAAGATATGTACATAAACTATGTAAACATGGTATGTACAAGAACTATGAAGAATATTGTTATCTTATCTTAGAAGAAGAAGTATGGTTTATCCTGCTTGGTCTTCTTTGAGGGTTCTCTTTCTTCGGCAATTGATGCTTCATTTGTTTCCTTCCTTAGGCCAAACTTCCTCTTATTCCTGAAATTCTTGAATTTTTGTTGTTGTGAAGGCTTGATCATCGTATTTATTTTGGGATTTCTCTTTTGTGATAATCCTTGATTCTTCTTGTGCATAGCAAGTCCAAAGTTCTTCAAATGTGAGATATTCCTTTCTTGTGTTCATGCTTACGACAAATGCATCCCATGTCTCGGGAAGGCTATTGAGTACTATATTTACCAGTTCCTTGAACTGATTTATTCAATAGCTTGTAGTTGATCTCTTAACTGAGAGATTCTCACAAAGTATGATGTTATGCTTTCATCATCATTCATTTTCATGTCACGAAGCTCATTCTTTAGAATCTTTACTTGTCCAATGTTTCTGACAGAGAAGAGATTAGTTAGGGAATCATACATCTTCTTAGATGATTCAAGATGAGATATGTAGGGTATCAAGTGGCCTTTTACAGAGTCCACTATGATACTCATGGAATTGATGTCATTGTCCTTGAACTTCTCCATAACTGCAATGTTCCAAGGTTCCTTCTCTTTTCCTTCTTCAGACCGTGGTTCCACGATCTTTCCTTTCACGATATCCAACATTTTATTCCTGGAAAGGATGTGGTCAATCCTTTTTCTTCCATGCTCTGAAGTTAGAAGCCCCTTCTAACTTGTTTTCTGACTTCATAGAGTAAGTCATTACTTATTTGACTTTCTCATCTTTTGACTTTGACTTGGTCAACCTTTGACTTTGACCAAAAACTCAAACTCGACATCTTAGCTTGTTGAGAGTACCAAGAGGTGCGCTAGGTTAGGGCGCACTAGGCTATCCAAAAATTAGGTCAATTTCTTTACTTAAGGTGCCTTAAAGGGTTTTGTTGCTGTAGCAAAAAAATTGACTGCAACTGTAATTGAGCAAAATCCTCCCAATCTATCTTCCAACAGTTAGACAGTTCGAAGATAGTGTGGGCCCATAACCTGTTAGAAATAATAAGTGTTCTCGTTTAACCATAGACAATATAGCAATATTGTCACCCAACCATAGGCCGAAGCCACCCCCAAGCACCTTAACCTTGACAGAGAATAATTTTGGAAGAAAACCCTAGGCCTAATAGCCAATCAAGGTAGTGTATCACTCTCCAGAGTTAGCATACCAAGCAGAAAGTCCAAACCATAACCAAGAGAGAGTCCAAGATTGAAACCAAAAATACAAGTTGCAATAGTTGCAGCTGCAACTACTCTCCAGACTTGTGCACAACTAAATTTCTGCAATTGCGAGTTGTGTGTGTCAAATGAGCTCTGGTGTCCTGTATTTATACTACTCCTCCTTAGGTGTCTGGGCCGACTTCTCATTCTGGAGGCTAAAAAATCAATATTAAATATTTCCTTTAGCCGACTTGTCTTCTAGGGTTATGTCCAATGGTTTTGGGTTTCTTCTTGCTTCCTGAAATATTTTATTCTTGTTAGGGTTACACGTGGAGGTTAATACCTCCCACAACTACCATAATATCAACACTTCCTTGTCTATGTAGTGACCTAAAATATTGTCAATGTTTCTCATCACTCCAACAATGAAGTGACAAATGCGGTAATCAAACCCAAACCAGAACAACAAAGGGAACATCATTTTCAATATTAAAATCAGGGGTCCATCTATTTAGATGCATGCCTCTCGAACCTTAAAAATATTGGCCACTTAAGAATATGAGATCTCTATCTTCCCTGGTTTCAAAAAGAAAAGCATAAAACCCTCGACCACAAAAGAAGTGATGTAGTTAACCCTGAATAAGGGTTTTCCAAATTTTTTGAAGCCAAGTCACCATTGGTCTCAAAGACGACCAAATTCCACTGAATTGACTAATGAGACCTATGTCCGCAAAGGCAAGGGCTTTGTGCCTTGATGGTGTGAGAGGTAACTTCACTTCAAGGATTTTCTCCAGCTTCTTCACAAACTTGGTTGGTGGCGGACCTTTGGAGGTCTTCCCATTTATTCTAAGTATGTCTATCAAAAGAAGCATCTAGAGGAAGATCCTTCTAGAAGCGGAAGATTCTATTAGGTCTTCTTACATCCGACTTATTCTATTTTATTGCAAGGCCTTATTAATATTGACCTTTATTACATCCGAATATATTGTTCTACCTATATGCAGGTTAGGACCCTAACATAAAATGAGTCATCTGGGTCATTCTTCCACTCACATATGTGAGATCTAGAAGAGCATTTGCCCTCATAATGTAAAACATCATCCATGGGCTATTTGGACTATTCTTCTCAAGAATAGAAGAATAACTTTCCCTGATTTCTGAGCCTAGACCATTCACCTAACTGGGCCATTCCTTTGGCACTATTCATAGTGAAACATGGAGAGAATGAGTCTACCCTAGGGAATGTATGTGCCTGATTGTTGGACCAAAACCATTCACCTAATTGGGCCATTCCTCCGGCACTAATCATAGTGCAACCTGGATAGAATGATTATGCCCTAGGGAATGATTGTCCAGACGATTTCCTAATGGAAATGATTGTCCTGCACCAACCTCCAAAATAGACCATTCTTCGAAATTGATCATAACTATGAACTTCAAAATAATGACTTCCCAATGAGGTTGACCATTCTACTTGACCACTACTCAAAGTGACTGCCAAGAGTAATGATTGTCCTAGACCATTCCCCCACACTGGCCACAAGGGGAATCACTGTCTATGGTACACCAATAATATATTAGACCATTTTCATTACGAAAATGACTATCTGATCTGGGCCATTTTCCAAACTGAAAAATGTATGTTCATCAGAAATATCAAACCACTTTCCGAATTGGAAAGGAAATGCTCATCCTGGACCATTTTTCGAACTGAAAAATGATTGTCCATAAATCAATAACATGTCAGCGCTTCCTCCCAACCTGGGAGTAATCTCTTCCTTTTCTAGTAAGGAATTCATCTCCACGAGCCCCAACTTGTTTCTTAAGTACACAAACTTTTCATCTTGGACAAAGGCTTTACCAAAATATTTGCTATCTGCTCATCTGTGGAGATATATTGGA
>JASDQU010736762.1:217893-228339 GCA_032191745.1 Picea mariana | reverse complement strand
TGCATGCTCACACCGCGCCAATTTTCTCCACATCTCAAGTGCTCTGCCTGAACATCATCGCAACTCTTCAGCTTCTCTGGTGGTTCCCACCATGCGTCCAACATCACTGGGTGTTCTGCTGAGATTCCTCAGCCTCTGTGGTAGTTGAGACTCTTCATCTTCTCTGGCACAGTCGAGCTTATCCTTTATTTTTCAGTTACAGAATTCAATGCTCATCCACCTGTCAATCCCTCTAAGAATCGTCTTCCTTCACTGGATGAAGCTTGGAGACTCTTCATCTCCTCTGGCGATCACACAGAGGTCTCTTCGAATTTTCTGGCAGAGACCATCAATGGTTTCTAGCAGTTACACTACGAGGAACAATATTAGCCCTCCGATTATGCTCAAATTCACCCACACTGTTGGATTGGCTCCATGCGATCTTGCATTCATTTTGGCATTTCGGCATTCGACAATTCAGCATTCGGGTGACCAAGTGTCTCGACACTCCCAGTCGCGATCCCCGAAAAGGAGCTTGGTTGTTCTAGCTCTTTCCTCCATCTCTCGCCGATGTGACCAAGGGCTGTGACCACAACCTTTATTCAACAACTGCATTTGGTAATTTCACGTTTCGACACTTCAACACTCTTGTGGTTATGTTTCTTGCCTCTCCAAGTCACGATTCGCGAAACTCCGAAATGGAGTTGGATCAACGGTTCAGAATCTTGGTGTATTGACGGTCCAGATCTTATCATGACTTCGCATCTCACGATTCCTATGATGGAGGTTCTCTTCACTCCAAGTTGCGATAGGAAAATCTTTAAGATGGAGCTCAGATCAACGGTCCACATTCTTGGTGATTCGATGGTCCTGATCTTTTCGCGATCTTGGATCTCGCTGTTCCTTAGATGGAGGTTTTTGTCACTCCAAGTCACGATAGGCAAGACTCTGAGATGGAGCTGGATCAACGGTCCAGAACAAACCTCGATCTGACGGCTAAGATAGTTTCATGATTTTGCATATCGTGAATTCAAGAGGTTAGGGAATTCCGTTCCTTTGACTTTCCAGTCAGCAACATGACGATATTTCGCCACGTGTCCTATGATTCGACGTTCCAGATCTGATCTTGATTCAACGACTCAGATCATATTGTAATTTCGGCATTCTTGTTGAAAAGTGTTTCGACACTCCAACTTTCGGTATCCGAAACCCCAATAGCCAAAACTCTGAAATGAAGTTGGACCACCACTTCGATCTTGCACTTTAAAGAACATGTAGGTTCTTCCTAATCCAATGATGGTCGGGCCCTGCGCTCAGATCTAACGCCAGAGATCTGTCCTCCATCTTTGCACTCCTCCTGTATGGATTCAGATCTGATGATCATCGGGAATTCTGAATGGGATCCAACGATCAATATCGCTTCTCTACCCGAGCTTACACATCCTCCTTACTTAGAATAATTTCTAAGTTTCAAAGGCCTTGGACCTTTGATCCGCCTGAGATCCTGAGTACGCTATCTCTCTTGAGCTTTGGCAATGAGTTAACCTCGTCCCTGGTGCACACCTACGCACTACATGCGACTCTGCGCTAATTTACGTTGTTCCTATTTTGCCATCGATGCACACTCTGATCTTGCCATCAATGACAAGCACACACTGTTTGTAAAACATGCCAACACTGTGTAGTATTCTACTTGAACTGTAAATCTCTGTGCTAATAAGAGAAGTCAGATCTGAAGAAAAGAGGTAAGATCTCGAAGCTTTGTGCTCTGATAAAGGTAAGAATAAGTGAAAAGTTTTAGATCTGGAAGCTTTGTGCTCTACTAAAAGTAAGATTAGTGGAAATTTTTGTTTCAAGAGTATGGGTCTAGGTATGTTTGATACATGTTATGCTATTCTAAAAACTAGGGCACATCTAGAAGAAAGAAGGTTTGATATGAGTAGATCTGATAGAAATAATGAAAGATATGTTATTCCTATGCATAGAAAGAATGTTTGGACTAACAAATGGATGCAGGATCCTAGAAATAATATTTTTCAAGTTAGATACTATGATCCTAGTGTGCAGTATAGGAAAGGCTGGGGACCATTTAAGAAAAAAAGAGGATTAACCCTTTGTTACAGTTGCAGAAGACCGGGACATATTTCTAAGGAATTCCCTGGAAGAAGACCTAGGTGTCTTTGTTGTAAAGCTATGGACCATGAAGTTTTAGATTTCCCTAGAATGATTTCTAAGCTTGACAGAATGAATATGAGACAAGAAAATGTTGAGGAAGGTCATGAAACTGAGACCATGGAAGAACCCTAGACAGAATCAGAGACTGTACTACTGCAAATGAAAGAAACCCTAAATGATCATAGAGATATCAACTTATTAGAGATCTTCAAAGAAAAAGAATGAATAGAAGCAATAATAGGAGACTTCGACATAGATTGTGCTATGGATGAGGAAACACAGGTAAATATCATATAGAAAGAACTTGGGAAGCTTTTGGAAATCCTGATACAATTCCTTCATTGGGAGGAATATGATTATTCAGGGGAAAGCTGATAACCCTATGTAGAAGACTCACCTAGGTATCTATGAGTGCTCATGGAGATTCGACAGAGGAATATTTTGAGGTTGTTAGATTCATTGAGAACAACACTCCATTTACCATGTTATTAGGAAAACACTGGATCAAGAAAGATCAGACCAGAATAAAAGAAGAGGAGGCCCTAGAACAAAAAAAGAAGGAATTAAAAGATTTCATGACTAGGAAGATAACACACTTGATTGTAGAATAGGAGGACATATCAAAGCTACTTAGAACTAGAAACTTGGATCACAAAGTTGAAAGAACACAAGAATATTCACAGACGAGTAGAGCACCTACCCCAGATAGAGAAGCAATATTACTCTCTAATCCTATGAAAGAATCTCAACAACGCGAAGCTTCTATACCAAAAGATGACAAGAATCAGAATGGAAAGAGGAATATAGAGACAAATATCACTAGGAAGAAGGCTAGAAAACTTAGTAAGAAGAGAGCAAAGGTCAAAAAGTCACAGAAGGGCCTAGAGGGAAATTCACGGAAAGAAGATTTGCAAAATTGGAACTTCGTTGGGATATCAGAACAACGCCCCATGACACTTCACCATGGAAAAGTGATATGACCATTGGAAGCATTATAACCATTGGAACGACGTTCCAGAATGGTTAGAACAACAATTATGACTAGAAATATCACCATCAGACTGTTAGGACCGCGCCGCAATGGACATAACTGCATTAATGGAAAGCTTCTTATCCATTGGAGAGATCCATTACATCGTGTCTACTTAGTCTATTGACTGTTGCACCGAGAACACTTTTGTGAATTGTATCAGAGATAACAAGAGAGCCCATTGCTACCGCAATGTGCTTAGTAAGATCGACATTGATTCTATTTCTTTGAGCACTCATCCATCCACCTGAGTTTTCCAATCGAGAGCGTGCATGTTAGACGAGCTCAGCATTGTGGAGAAGTCAGTCGAGGAAGTTTTAATTGATATGATGACCAATAGAGTGATGTCTATAGGAATTCAAGGTTCATTAACGCGAGGATTGCAAGCCTCTCCATCAACTGCTCAGGGATCTAGACCATCCCGACCAGCAGCAAAGAAGAGAACCAAGCACAAAGATGATCTAACAAATGTGAAGTTAATCCCGACCATCTTACCCGACTATATCCCGCCTCTGGCCAGCGCAGTGAGTCATGACAGTGTCCCGAGGGACTTTGATTACACCATGGTTACTGCACACCTCCCTAAGGGGATACATGTAGTCAGAATGCAGCAAGATAAGATCGCGACGTTGAAGTTCAACAACTTCAACCTAGGTGACTGCAAGAATTACAACATTCTTTCTCCTTACAAGTATCTGACCAGGACGAAGGGGAAGAACTCAAGAATAATCCCCCAACCATGGATTATGAGCCTGGCAGTCCACCCTCTTGAACGTGATGAAGATCCCACACTTTGGAAGGCACCAGGAGGCTAACGCCTGTGTTAAGCTCTTGCTATCATGTTACCATGGTGGCTACCTATGGATAGATAGATGCATTACAATCGATCCGACGCTGATCCATAGTATCACCAGATTGAGCATGAAAGGACCTAACCCGTAAGACTTCTACCCAAGGAAGACTTCCGACTGCGCCCTCGCACAGAGAATTAAGGACACTTACAACGATGTAGAAAAGGGAATGTAAGGCTACAAGGTAGCTTCCATATAGAATGGCGTAGTGTGCGTGGCCTGCCAGCTAATCGCAAGGAAGATAGTGAGGAAGAACCGACCTACTCAAGTCATAGGATTCGTTGTTGACCTAGCCGATAAATGTGTAGAAGGACTCCAGATGAACTAGGCGAAGTACGTGGTCAACCAACTGGAATTAGACTATTGCGAAGCTCAGGATCAGGGCTATGAGTTCCACTTTAGCTGGCTCCTAATACTCATCGCATTTACCACTTTGGAAATGTCGGAAGGTGCGACCTTTCTAGACATTGATCCATTCAAGCCACTCACTGAGAAGTTCACCACACTTTGGTACTCAAGCGATATGGAAAAATAGTGGCAGTCAAATGCAGTCTTTCATACCTATTATCTCTAACTAAGGAGGGCTATTGAATCTTTCCGTCGCATGACGTCGAAAACCCTACATCGGTTCTGATCCCTCATGAAGTTCCATACAGATCGACACTTCATTTATATCACTGCATGCACAGATGAGCACAAAGAAGAGCTTCAATCGTACTACAAACTCACAGAGGAGGACCTTGAAGAGATCACCAAGGACTGGTCAACAAAACTCTTCATCCCCACAGATCCCGCAGAAATGTTAGACCCTAAACTAATCAACAACCCTGAGACCACTCATGAAGCAAAGGATCATCCTGAACCCAACAAAAGGAGGAAGACCGAAGAAGCCCAAAACTTGAGTAGTGCATCGAAAGGAACTACTTCAGTATCACCTGGACGAGGGGGTGATGGCAAAGTAGAAGAGACAAATGGAAAAGAGGATGAACAAAAACAAGGCAAAGTAACACTTCCTAGGGACCCTGCTGATGAGGTTGATCCCTTGAAGAAAAGGAGGGTTTCTCCCACGAAATCACCTTCCCGAAAGAAATATAGAGCCACCTTGACTAAGATGCAAACTGTGCTCATTGTGGATGACTTTGAATTTATCATTGTAGCTGTAGTAGATGCCTCGCAGGACATCTTGCAGAAACATGAAGCCAAGCAGGAGGAGATGTGTGATAGAATCGAGGTTGAACTCAAGGGGGTACAGTAGGCCCTTCAATCCAGCCACACAGTATCCACTGTGCCCCCATCATTAGAAGCACATGAGTTGGGAGATGACCCTACCCAACTTCGCAGACTAGCCGATGTGACCGAAGCTCGCCTTCATCGCACACAAGAAGAAACCGAACAGGCCACAAAGGCCTTAAAGCAAGTACAAAAGGTAGTTATAGAGCAACGTCGAGTTGCGCAGCAAGAGAAGGCTGCCCTCCAAGCTAAGTTTGAGGAAGAGAAAGTGCAGATCCATCAAGAGAAAGAGTAGTTTCTCGTAGAGCAGGCGAGAGTAAAAGAAGCAGTCAGCAAAGCACTTCGCTTTGTGACAGGCTTAGAGCAAAAGGAGGAAGACCCAGTGGAACAACAAGTAGAGAAACTTGTGGAAGCTATCCAACAACTTCAACAAAGGGTCGCAGACCTCGAGCTATGAACAATGCCAAGTATCCCGCAAGACGTGCGAGATCAAAGAGAAGCCACTACCCGGAGCACAGTTGATAGGATCAAAGAATTCACTCTATAATGCAAATAGCTAAGTGATCGCAACGCACAAAATTATGAGCGACTCACTGAAGGTACTGAGCTGAAGTCACTGGAGTCACAACTCCAGGAAGAAAAGCAACAAGAAAAAACAGTAGAAGTGTAGTTGAAGCTCCTGTCAGTAGTTGAAAGGATGAAGTGATCCCAAGAACAGTGCACTGCTCAACAGTAGGTCCACACCATTTAGAGAAAATTCATGGAAGTGACCTAAAGGCTCCAACCAGTCCAGGACAAAGCTTGCCAACTAGTTGAGGAGATTGAAGGCCGAGGTGCAGAGTTGGAACAAGTAGTCGCTGCATTCGAACATCATTTAGAGGGAATTGTCAATGAATCAATCATCCAAGAGTTCGTCGAGCAGGAGGCCCTAGTGCAGCAACAGGCCGAAGGAGCTCGAGCCAAGCTCAAGGATTTTGAAGCACAACTACTCAGACCAGAGTGACTCAAGACAAGTCACATGTGAGTGTTGGGGGATTGTTGGCCCTTGACCAAGTTTTGAGGATCCTTGGTCATGTTTGACCTACTTTTGGGACTTCGACAGGTTGTCGAAGATGGAGCACAAGTAGAAGCAAAGATCGTTGGATCTCGGCCCCTTTTTAGGGATTTTTGGGTTTTGATCTTATGTAATGGGAATGGGGATGTCGGCCCATGGGTTTACCCATGTTTAAGCCCATTTTGTAATGTATAAATAGATAGCTAGGTGATGTAAAAGAGGTCAGTGTGAGAGTGTGCTAAGTGCTAAGTGCAAGTGGTAATTTTAATTGCTTTGTGCATACTATGTGAGACTTGCATAGCTAAGTGCAAGTGATTGTACGAGATCGTGGAAGGCTTTGTGTTGTACTTCAGGGAAGGAGGACCTAGCTAGGTGAACAAATATCCTGTCCTCTGCGAAGTAATATATCATGGCTCTGTGCATGTAGAATATTGACAGAAAGAAATAAAGAAGAAGAGTTGGTGGACGTAGCCCTAGGGTGGGGGTGAACCACTTATATCCTGTGTTGTGGGTGCTATGTGCTTTATGGTTGTTCTCTTGTTTATGTCGTTAAATGCTTAGTGAGATGATGTATGTTAGATGAATCTGATATGATAACTTAGTGTTGAATAATGTGAATGAATGATATATATGACCTTTGTTGGTATTCTTAGTTCTTGATTATATTGGGTCTGTGTAAATATTGCACTGATCTATTGTTAGGGTTTAGCTGCGCTGTAAACTAAGGCTGAATATTAATGAACTGTAACTGCTAAGTTCTTTTTTAAGGTGTTGTAATCACAGATCTCTGTCCCAGCTAAGGTTGCAGACACTGGAGTCCTGCAACCACCCCTGCCTCTACCTCGGGTGAGACTTCATCTACTTCGTACGTGTTTATGAAAGGGTCAGTAGTTAGGGTTTTGTTGGTGTGTTGTTGTAGTGTTGAATCTTAGGTCTAGCCCTATGTCAACATGCACTCTTCTCACTGGGACATTTTCCTTTCTGTTTGTACAACTCATTGGTGTTGAGTATTGTTTCCAGGTCGGAAGTGTCACGAGCAGGAGTTCCTGAATCATTATCTTCATCTTCATTCAGAACAATATTTATAAAATAATTGTTGAATCCAATTTCCAGTGGATGTTCTACAAAAATTCTGCTAGGTTCGAACCCTTTTATACTTTTAGCATATATTAGATTCAGGTTGTGGAAGTGGTCTACAAATTCATCAATCTTGTTCATATTTCTGAATATGAAGTCCCCAACTTTCCAAGGCAGAGGTATGAATTGATTTTTTCTCTTTTCATGGAAAAAATGCAACCAGTAGTTGCACTACCTTGCTGCTTTAGTAACAAACATTTTTTCATATATGTGGCATGGAAGGAAGGATTTTACTTGGAACCGAAAATCCTTATGATAATGCAATTCTCCATTTGTTCCAGTGTCCCCTTCCTATCCATGAAATTACTTGCCTAGTCAGACATCCGGGGGGTGTCCTTTCCAAATAGAAAACCTTTAGAAACTAAGACAAAGTCATTAAAAACTTCATAAAAATGTTGGGAGGCTTTGTGCCTCCATAATGTTTCATACCAGAAGTTTACCGGGTTGAATTCATAGTTTACCTTCTTACACACAGATAATCTCGGAAACTGACAGCAATGTGCTATCGCGAAAACCAAATAAGATGACATAAATAATCTCTTCTCCTTCTTGTATTATGAAAATTGGGAAGATATTTCAATGGAAATCAACTTCCCCAATCGAAAATTGCATGCTCCTTGACTGTAAAGTATAAAATGTAAAGAATCATGCGGGGAATGTTGGCTGTGGTTCCTTATCTTGTTACCCTTGTGAAAATCCAAGCAATTTCCTGGAAAATATTTTTAAACGAGCCAACCTGAAATCTCGTGATGTCCTCGGGGATGACCGCTGGGTTCTCCAAGAACTCAGGTAAGAGGTCCAACCCATTGTCATGCTTCTTTATTAATTCTCTACAATCTTCACCCTTGAAGGTTAGCACCGGCTTGGGAAGTCTCAACATCTTACGAAATACCTAAGGTGAGAGAGAGACAGGAGAATGGTCCCACAATTCAATGATCTGCTGGCTTGGAATATATCTCTCGATGCACGAGGCAACCAATTCCTTATAGTCGAAAACCTTCGGGATGTAGCCTACACAAGCAATTCCAAACATCCAGATTACTTCCTTTTGGGAAGAAGGGAATGAGTATTAAGAATATGCTTTGGTCCACTGAAAGTTCTGGTCTTCATGTCCGAAAATGTTCAATGTATCTCCATAGATGTGTTGTCGAGTTGCTGCCTTAATTTGATGAAAACGTTCCTTTGCTCCAGATAATGTTTAAAATGAACACTTGAGAGGGATAATATAATCCCCTGCAAATACTGGTTTAATGAATTTTAATAGGAGATCTCCTTGAGCCCTTCGCTTATTAATTACAATATTTACGGAACCTGCATGATGAGTTGTTAGCATTAAAACATTCTAAATGCGTATTGGGAAACACATGAAGGTGGCATGGATGAATGAGAGAGAAATATGATTTGAGGATTTTGTGAACCTAGGAACCCGCGAACCCACGCTTGCAGAAGGTCAGAAAATGACTAAGTGTTGTAACAAGGTTGGTTGGACTTAACAAAGGAGAGATGAGACAATTGGGAGATGGGGGGGGGGTCCAATGGTCAAAATGTGGATATTTTGGATACAAAATGTATCATGGAACATGGGGTATGAGAGTTCGACCTCACCAACCCGGGAACCCGTGATTGCAAAATTGGCTAAGTATAGGATAGCATGGTGGTCAATTGGACTCGTGATGTGAGGGTGTGGATGGATATGAGGATCCACAAGTCCGCCAACCCAGGAACCCGTAGTTCTAAAAAAACGACTAAGTATAGAACTAGAATTTAGGGAGAATAGAATGGAAACAAGGAAAAGGGGAAAACGGGTAAGTAAATAAGAGGGAAAACAAAGGGAGAAAAGAAGTTGGGAAAATAGAAAAGGGGAGGGAAATTTTGGAATAGGGAATTGATCTCAACAACTCTTTATAAAGGTATCAGTGTAGCAAAGAACCAAGACATTGAAGAGTTGATTATTATTGGAGATTTTGGGGTCATTCTTAACCAGTTCAGAAAGCGATCCTCAGATGATATGAATATCAACAACATCATGAGTGGAATATTGTCAGAGGCAAAGATGTTTCAAAATATACAATGTTTTCATGTTCTCAGAACTAATAATATCGAGGCTGATTCCCTTTCCAATCTAGTTACTCAGGAATTTTTGGGCACATTATGAATTGATCGCCGGGTTGTTCAAAATTTCATCCCCTAATGCAAATTAGGATGGTTAGACCCACAAAATCATTGTCCCATAGGAGGGACCCACCAACTAAGGAAATGGTGAAGAATGCAAGAAACCTTAGTTTAAGGTTTGGAGTGTTGTGGGATTTCAATATTCGACACATGTTTTGGCTGGTGATGAGGACATGTGGCTACTCCAGCCTTCTTATTCATGCACCTCTAGTTCCTAACATACCCTGACATAAGTGCATTTCAATGGATTCCCTCTCTTAGCGAGTACCACATGTGTCTTCTGCGTTTGATTTAATGGATGTGGTATGCTTGTGTACCCATCAGACGTCATTTTTCCCTGGGTGCTCCTCATCCACTTGCATAAATAATAGATTTGTTTGGCCAGAGTCTTGTCTCATGACTAGAGATCTCTTTCATGGTCATGAGGGTATGATGTAGTTCCTTCTTCATCCAGGGTGGTGCCCCTTCACCTATTGTCAATAAATTACAGAGGATCTTCTCATCAAGAACGACATTATGAATCGGGGTGGTAGAGATCTGGTTGTAGCTTCATTTCCAGTGTTCCAGGTCGCATTTACATTTGATCATTTGAGGACAAAGCCTTTCTAAGAAGCATCCTAGGATAGAGTTCAATCAAGTAGCATGGACAACAAGAAGACATGTTAGAAAAACAGGACCGCGGAGCAATAAAACAAAACAAATGCAGAAACAAAACACAGAAGACACACAATACAAGAGAGACACAGATTTACGTGGTTCACCCAGTGTGGGCTACGTCCACCAGAGAAATTGCCAGGTCCTTGCTTTATTATTATCCA
>JASDQU010736762.1:196178-209777 GCA_032191745.1 Picea mariana | reverse complement strand
GTCCTATAGTCCAGTTATAGATCTTGAGAGCTTAATGTGTCCCTATGGTCCTCCAAAGCCAAGGAAATGCAATAGAGGGATCCTCATATATATGGGTATAATCTTCAAGAGGGGGGGATGTAACCACTTCTAGGAGAAGGCCAAGGTGAGCCACTATTCTACCAACCAACAATTATAGGGATTTTACCTGCTCATTAAGCTCGAATTTCTTCCTTTAATGAATTCTCATAAATGCTTCCACCTCTTTCTCCCATTCATGTATATCCAAAATGTGCTTTGTTTTGTCAACGACAAAAATGTCCCTGACACAGTTCTCCTTCTGAATGTGTTTTTCAAAATCATATTTCCACTTATTCTGGTGGATGGTCTAGTTCGTTATGCTACAGTATGCCTTTGTTGTTTCCTTTTCACAATGCTTCACACCACACTTCACTTCACTAAGTTCACACAATAAACAATAACCACTCCTATAGTGGCAATCCCTTTACTTGTTATATTCCTGTCAAATATAACACCCCACAAGCTAGAATCACTGTCCAACACTATTCTTAGCTTAGTGTTATGGTATGTATTTTCTAGCTAAGCTCTAGTACTCACCAAAATATGACACTCCCATAAATGAAAGCCACATGAAGCAACAATGATAGAATCTAGTCCAAACTAGTTTCAACATCATGACATAGTTGAAAAGCAAACCATTTATATCCAATTTATCTAACAAGGGTTCTTTTGATGCATTGATTTATTGTAATAAGTCATTGGTATTTAAGAAGACTAATCTCTCCCTGAATGGGGTGACAACACGACAACTTGAGAAGGAGCCCAGGTGTTGGCCAAACACCACCACAATAGGGCACCTTCATGTGATTTAACTGCCTATACAATGAGAACAACACCACCTCTCCATTCTATGTTCACTCCACAACAACTTGACATCCTAATGATTTTATGATGGTTCAAGTGATGAGCATCTTCATTAATATTGCAGGGTGTTTGGCTTCACAGAAATATCATTGCAAGTGGATGATGAAGAAGGATGGTTTATTAGGCCCTGCTACATATTGGTACCAAGCATTCAGTCTATGGTTATTCAACATGAAGGTAAGGTTAATTAGCTTGATGTCTTGGTCTTTAAAATATCTGAGCTGAGAGTTTCATGACTACTCGAGTTCTCTCATATCTTAGTGTCCATAATTGGGAACTTGTCCCTGTGGATCCTTTTCATCTAGTGGTGGATGCTTACTAGAGATAATATTGCCTTTGGGCACTTCCTAGTTCATATTCCAGTAAATAGAGTGGAGTTGGCAGTTGATAAAGTGGGGTTTGCGATCGATGGTGTCTCAAGAGATCCCATAACTATAGGCATCCCTCATTCATGTGTAGTCAACTTGTCAACATATCCTCTAGGTGTTTCTCCCTGGCCTATGTCTACAGAAAACAGAAAGTGATGAAAAAAGAAGGGATGAAGGATGGAAATGGGGTTCAGGAGGAATACCACCACATAAATTCAGCCCAAAGAATCACCAGGACTCAGGTCGAGGCTATGAAAGAAACAATGGAATACCATAATATATTTATAGAACATATCAGGAAAGAAATAGATAAAAAGGAGAAAAAAATCTAGAAGAAGAGGAAGTTGACACCCAATTCTAAGCTAGAAGCAGAATATCTAGCCTAGGTTCCAGATACCAGTTTCTCCAAGTCTAGGGACACAAAAGTCTTTAGAATGATAGACTATACTACATTAACAAACCATCATAGCATAGGTTGTAGAGGAATAGGGTGAGAAACAACAAGCCATCATTGAGGACTTGAATTTGCTTCATAAGAAATTTGATTCAATATGCAAGATTGTATTTAATGTGGAGATAGTGGTTCCAAGTAGAGCAACAACCCAACCAGCTCCAATCACTATTAAGGACCAAACTTCCTAACTTAGTATTTATGTTCTATTACATACGAAAACACTAACACCTTTCAAACCATAAAATATCAATACCTTCTAAGTATATCATTTTAACTATTACAAATAAATGAAAAATTAGGAAACCAACTCTCTTGATAAATGTTTATTGACCCATGTGATCAATTCTCGATTTTACAGTCAGATGCTCCTACATTAGACTCCCGGGGAAGAAAATAACTATTCATCAAGTCTTCAAGGTCTACGCCATACTTGGAAATTTTTGTTGTTGTCATCCAAGTAGCATCCTCCGATGGTTGACCTTTCCATTTGGCTAAGTACTGGAAATAGTCTTTGCCTCTGGTTTACTTTAGTACCTTCATATCTAATACTATCTCAACCCCCTTTTTCTCTACTCTAGGTAGTAGTTCTTTCCATCCTATGGTATGATCTCCATCCATCACTGACAAGTTCATCTGCTGAAACATCTTCTTTCCCCTTGAAGGGATACAAATCTGCAACATTAAAGATTGGAGAAATTCCAACACCACTTGGAAGTTCTATTTCATATGCATTAGGAGAAAATTTTATTAAAATTTTACATGGCCCAATCTTTTTAAGTTTCATTTTGTTATAGGTTCCTACAGGAAACCTCTCTTTCCTTAGGTATGCCATGACCAATTCACCAACTTCAAAATTCACTGGCCTCCTTCTCATGTCTTCCCTCTACTTTTATTGATGGCTACTTTCTTGCAACTTGTGCTTGAACTTTTCCTGTAACTTATGCATACTCACTACAAAATCCTCACCATTAGCGCTCCTCAATTCTTTTTTTCCTAAATTTCTCAATTCATACACTCCCCTTTGATTCATTCCATACAAAATTTGAAATTGACTCATCCCTGTGCTCCTATTTGGTGAGTCATTATATGCAAACTCAGCTTGTACAAGCATCTGATCCCATTTCTTGGGATTCTCATTCACAAAGCTCCTTAAAATATTTCCCATGATTTTGTTTACCACTTCTATTTTCCCATCAGTTTGTGGGTGATAGGTTGAGCTAAAACTGAGATTAGTACCAAGTTTCTTCCACAAGGTTCTCCAAAAGTGTCCCACAAATATAGTATCTCTATCTGAAACTATACTTTTGGGTAAACCATGCAATATTACCACCTCTCTAAAGAACAAATTATCAATATTCGTAGCATCACTAATTTTGGTGCAAGCAATAAAATGAGCCAGTTTTGAAAATCTATCTATCACAACATATATAGAATCACTACCTCTTCGTGTTCTTGGTAATCCCAACGCAAAGTCCATACTCATTGCATCCCATGGACTGCTTAGAATTGGTAGTGGTTGATACAACCATGTATTGTGACTTCTCCCTTTAGCATGCTGGCAAATTCTGCACTTTTCCACAAATATTTTCACGTGATTTTGCATACCAGGCCAAAAATAAAAAGCATTTAACTAAGAAAAAGTTTTATCCTGGCCAAAATGCTTTGATAGTCCTCCACTATACTTCTCTTTGATCATATTCTCCCTCATTGAACACTTGGATATGCACAACTTACTGTTCTTGAACTACAATCCTTCCTGTAGCATATATTCTAACCATTGAGTCCTATTGTTGGGCATTGGATTTTCACAAGCTGCATAGGAATATTTTAAATCTACATCATTTTGATACATTTTTTTTAAACCATCAAACCCTAAAGTGTTGACTTGAAATTCTTGAAAAATTAAATTAATTCTACTCAATGCATCAACAACTTTATTTGCCTTACCACTTGTGTGTTTAATCAGAAAGGTAAAATTCTACAAAAATTCAACCCACTTAGCATGCCTTTGATTTAGTTTTAGTTGACTACTTATAAATTGTAATGCATGATTGTCAATGTACATAAAAAATTCTTTTGGCATGAGGTATTGTCTACATTTCTTCAGTTCCTGCACAATTGCATAAAACTCCTTATCATAAGAAGAATATTTCTAGGGGTGGCAAGAGCGGGTGGGGTTATCTTCTCCCCATGGGAACATATTTGAACTACCTTTTCTTGGAGTTTGGGCATCACATCCAATAACCAAGCGGAAGCCTACGCTCTTTATAAAGGTCTCAGTATAGCAAAGAACCAAGACATTGAAGAGTTTATTATCATTGGAGATTCCAGGGTCATTCTTAACCAGTTCAGAAAGCGATTCCTCTCAGATGATATGAATATCAACAACATCATGAGTGGAATATTGTTGGAGGCATAGGTGTTTCAAAATCTGCAATGTTTTCATGTTCTCAGAACTAATAATATCGAGGCCGATTCCTTTTCCAATCTAGCTACTCGGGACTCGTTGGGCACATTACGAATTGATGGCCATGTTGTTCAACATTTCATCCCCTAATGCAAATTGGGATGGTTATACCCACAAAAGCATTGTCCCATAGGAGGGACCCACCAACTAAGGAAATGGTGACAAATGCAAGAAAACTTAGGGTAAGGTTTAGAGTGTCGTGGGATTTCAATCTTCGACACATGTTTTGGCTAGTGAGGAGGACATGTGGCTACTCTAGTCTTCTTATTCACACACGTCTAGTTCCTGGCATACCCTCGCACAAGTGCATTTCAATGGATTCCCTCTCTCGGGGAGTACCACATGTGTCTTTTGCGTCTGAGTTAATGGATGTGGTACACCTATGTAACCAACGAACGTCATTTTTCCCTGGGCGCTCCTCATCCACTTCTGGAAATAATAGATTTTTTTGGCCAAAGTCTTGTCTCACGCCTAGGAGATCTCTTTGGCCAGAGTTGCATCCCTTCACCTATTGTCAAGACATTACAAAGGATCTTCTCATCAAGAATGAAATTATGAATCGGGGTGGTGGAGATCTGGTTGTAGCTTCAACTCCAGTGTTCCAGGTCACAGTTCCTTTTGATCATTTGAGGACAAAGCCTTTCTTAGAAGCATCCCAGGAAGGAATTCGAGCAGGTAGCATGGCCAACAAGTGGTTGGGTGTAGCAGGATGGCATCGAGAGCTCCAGGACGAGGAATATGAAGGTTTGGTTAATTTATTCAATTCACTACAAATCAACATGCATAATGCCCCATTTCAATGGAAAACAACAATGGACCTACTAATTTCTCAAAGGCAAGGAATTCAATAGATACAGGATGAAGTGGATGTCATTCATATCGAGGTAATGAATCCTCGCTCCAGACCTATCTCTCCAGCCAAACCACCTTCCAATCATGAAATTTTGGATGCAACTTCATCTCCAACTCCTCCCAAGCAGATTCCAGACCTCAATTCGCCACCAAACTCTATAGAAGAAGCTCAACATGGAACTCCATTAGACAAATCTTAACTAATATGCTCTGTATTTGTTTTTTGATGCCTTGGTATATTTTATAGATGATATATTAGGCTTTGTAGTAGTTGTAATCCAATTTCAGGGCTCGTAGTTTGGCCAATTTCAGATAGGGATAAACTTCAGCCTTTGTGATGAAATTTACAGGCCTATTTTGAATTTGTAATGGCTCTCTCTGTGGCTAGATCACAGTTCTTTTTTAATACAAATTTTACCAGTTTTATTAAAAAAAAAGATGAATATTTATGTTTAGCTTCATTCAACTTCTCACTAAAATATACAATTGGTCTTTCTTCCTATCTCAAGACAACTCCTATTGTAGTCCCACTGGCATCAGTCTCAACTTGGAAAAACTTATTAAATTCTGGTAAAGCTAACATAGGTTGTTCAATAATTTTCTTCTTTAACAATTTGAAATTTCTATCAGTTGCCTCTATCCATTTAAATGGTTGTTTGTTCTCTTTGATACTCTCAATAATTGGAGCACATAGCTGATTGAAATTTCTGATAAATTTCCTATAGAATCTTACTAAACCATGGAAAATTCTTACCTCATACACATTTCTAGGACTAGGCCAACTTACTATTGTTTGAACCTTCTCTGGGTCCATCTTCAAACCATCCTTAGATATCACAAATCCCAAATATATCAACTCATTCTTCATAAATCTACATTTCTCTTGTGGGGTCATTCTGTAGGCTACTTTATTAGGCAAACTTGCTCCAGGTCTCAGGTCAATATGATGGCTAATAGTCCTCACAGAAGGTGAAACATTTGGTAAGTTATCCACTCTAACATCAAAAAATTAATCAAGCATAACTTTAACTTCTATAGGTAAATCATCCAGATTTGTACTAGTGAGTATTGCCTTTGGCTTACCAATTAAGGCAAAATGTACCTCTTCTTCCTTCTTAAGTTCTTGCAATATTTTCTTTCCACTTATCAACAATACACTTGGAGCAACTTCCTCTTTGGATCCTTCATCCTGCAAAGGCAATAATACATGCGTGTTCCCATCCTTTTCAAGAGAATAGGTATTTTTCCTACCATCATGAATGGATTTTCTATCATACTGCCATGGCCTTCCCAACAAAACATGGAAGACATCCATAGACATTATGTCACATAATATTTCATCCTTGTAGATACCAATTTGAAATTCCACCTTACACTGTTCATTTACCAAAACCTGATGTCCTTTCTGCAGCCAGGACACTTTGTAGGGAGTGGGATGTGTTGTCCTCTTCAATCCCAGATTCTCTACCATCTCAATGGAAACCAAAATTTATGTGCTACCATTATCTATGACAACCTTACAACACTTTTCTCTTGACTTGCATATAGTTATGAATAAACTCTTCCTCTACGCTGGTTCCTTAGCTTCCCTTTCTGACTTGAGAAGAACTCTCTTCATCAACAATGATTCTCCTACCTCAGGAACTTCTTCTTTTGTGTTTGTATTCACATTCTCTTCCTTGGCTTCTGCAATGTTTGCATTTCTTTGACCTGTTTATTTATTTTCCGGACAGTCCCATGACATATGCCGAGTCTTTCTACATGTGTAACATTTGATTTATTTTACTCCTCTACCTCTACCTCTACCTCTACCTCTGCAAAAAAATATTCTACCTCTCGATGGTTGACTACTTGAGCTTGGGATTCCTCCTTCATCTTTTGGAGTCTGAAATCTTCCACTTACAATGGATTTTCCTTTGCTTCTTGTTGACCCTCTTCCTATGACTTTATGGATTTTTTTTGGCCAACTTCTCCTCTGCCTTCAAAGTTGCTTGGTAGGCATCTTGAACTGTCTTCAAGAAAAAAAATGATAATTTCATCTTGTACATCATACCTCAAGACGTTAATGTATCTGTTAACTTTTTCAACATTTTCTTCAACATGACCAATTCTAATTGTCAATATGTAAAATTATTCTGTATATTCTTTCACAATCATAACTTTTTGTCTGAGATTATGAAACTGTCTGAATAAGTTCAATTGGTAATCCTTAGGCATGAAATTGCTTTTAAATTTAACAAGCATTTTGTCCCAATTCATGATCTTGTTTTTCCCTTTTTGTTTCTTGTCAGCTTGCAATTCATCCCACCATAGTGTTGCATGACCTTTCAACATTGTCACTGCATACTTTACCTTCTTCTCTTCATCTACATCTTCATAATCAAAATACTTATCCATAACATTAATCTAGTCAATCAATTCTTCAACATTTAAATTACCTTCATATATCGGTACCTCTACCTTTGGTCCGACACCAATCTTTGTGACCACCCTAATCAACTTTTATTCTACTACCTCTTCTTCTTCTTCTTCTTCTTCCTCAGAGGTTATCTCTTCTTCACTTTCACTAACATCTCCTGTGTCATACTCTCTCTTCATGGAAGTTTCCATGTCTTCTATCCTTACTCAGATTTCTCTCACCTCCTGTTGCAATTCCACATTTGTAACTGGTATGCCTCGACCTCTTCTCCTGGGTGACATATTCTCTTTCTTCACAAGCACACTTATCGTGTAAGCTCTAATACCAAAAATGATGGCATGAACCACCAACTTCAACCCATGATCACAGAGTTTTCAATACTTTGTCGTAGCTAACATTCGGATCAAGACAACATGCGCTCAAATTATATTTTCCTACAACATTGAATTGTGCTTTGTCATAGATAACTCTGCGTGGAAATACCACTACGCCAATATACCTCTGCGCGAAAGCATAACTGAAAAATACCGGTAAGGTATGTCACAGATCACTATGCATGAAGAAATCAACAAATAATACCAACAATTTGCAAGAAACTCTGATTTGTTGCAGACAACTCTGTGTACGATACTCAACAAATAATGTCGATGGTTTTTAGTCAACTTTGCGTATAATTAATATGGTTGTGTCATAGTTATTTTGAGAGGTGATTCCACTGTGCCAAATCGTGATTGTCTATTCCCGAGATGATAAATACTCAGGAAATATCTTTAAACAAAGTTTTAGAACTAGGATGGAATTAACTGCACATGATCTTTCCTGTAAATACATACATTTAAAATCTTTGAGCTACAAGACACTAAATTAAGTCAAAGGCATATACCAACCAATTAACACACACAAAACTAGAGATCCAAATTAAAATAAACCAAAATTACATTGGTTTGTTTTTGTCGCTCAGACCTTAAACATACAAACACACAAATCACTTTACACAGTTCTCTGTCTCATCCTATCTATCCAACCTTCATTTACTCTCCTTCTAAAATCTGTTATCCCACCTTCTATCTCACCTATGTCTCTCACACACATACTTTTGTTACATAGAAACGAGAGCTAGATCTCTCGTGAACTCTAACAAATGCCCAAAAATCCTCTAAGGATTTCTATCAACCCCTAACTTAGTATTTCTTTTCTATTACATAGGAAAACACTCACATCTTTCAAACCATTAAATTTTCAATACCTTCTAAAGATATCATTCTAACTATTACAAATAAACGAAAAAGTTAGGGAACCAACTCCCTTGATAAATGTTTATTGACCCATGTGGTCATTCTCGATTTTACTGTCAGATGCTCCCGCATCACTTCTACTCCCGAGGGAACCTCATCCAACCATGGATGAAGAGGAGGAAGACCTGATTGAGATCTAAAAAGGGTGTCTACCTTCTCATTCCCCTGAATTATGATGAATTATACTCTTAATTTTTTTTCTAATAGATATAGTCAAGCTTACAAACACTAACAAAATAGTATGTATGACTTGTCCATAGATAGTCTAGTCATCGGAAAATGTTAGGAACTTTAGACTAATCCAATTTTCTACGGGTTCATATACTAATCATATAAAAACATAACATAGTTATCTCAGGAGAAATTCAATACATGACGTCCCAAGTGAATATTTGTTTCTGTCTCATGAGCTATCCGGTTCCCCATTTGATTTCCTTCCCCTTGTAATGGGTAGGGAAGGATTTGGAGCCTTCTTCATGAATTTGGAAAAGGACATGGATCTTGAGGGATCAGGATGGGCCTCCTCTTCTGTCTCCACCTCTTTTTCCTCTTCATGACCTGAATTCCTTTCATCCTCCTTCGTTTCCTCTGCTTCCTTATCTTCTTACTCTTACTCTTCTTCATCTTCTTCATTGTTCTCCTCTTCTTCTACTTCCTCCTCTTCTTCTAGAGTATGGATATTAGATCCCCAAGGGATGGATATGTGAGTTGGTTTAGAATTAAGATATGTTTCCTATTCCTCTCTGACCTCCTTCTCTATATTTTCAAGATTTATTATTTCCTCTAAGTTCTCGAGAACTTCAAATTTGTTATTTCCTGACATGGGTAGACTCTCTTGTGATGGCTTTAGATGAGATGACCCTTTTCATTGAAAATTCCTTCACCTACTTGGAACCATCTTGAACTTGGGCTTCGTCCTTGACTACCACTTTGAAGGGGGTTTCTCTTCTTGGATTTTTGGACATTGTTTAGCAACATGCCCATAAGCATGACAAGCATTGTACTTGAATGTGGTATGATCATAATCAAGGGTGTGATGGTGGATCCAACCATCTAGATTGATTTGTAAAGCTTATGGGATTCCCTTCTCCAAGTCTACCTCCACGCATATTCTCGCACAAGATTATGGATTCCATTTTGGTTCTGCTTGGTTAATAAAATAACCCATATTATTTCCAATCTCTCTAAGGGAGAATTCGTCCTAGAAGATTAATGGAAGGTGAGGTCATTTGACCCACACTAGGGCTTTTGCAGTCTCCTATTCTACGTTAAAGTTAAGGGTCCACAAGAAGAGATACATTCCCATGGAACCCATGAAGTATGGCTCATATCTGAATCACATATCTTGCTCTTCCTTGTTAAAAAAGAGAAAGATATAATAACCTTGAATAAAGGAAAATGATATTACCTATTCATTTATCTTGGGGGGGCATTGCTCTGCTACCCATCATTTCCACAGGTTTTGGGTTGGGCTAGAGGCTTGCAAATGTTTACCCAGAGCCTACTCAAACAGAATGAGGACTTTCTTTATTGGCTCAAGATATAGGATATCTAGGTGAGGGATGTCTTCCAATCGTTTGACAAAATGTTGTGGTTGAGGCCGATTTCATTTGCTCAGAATCATGGAATAAACCAGAGAGATGAATGCCTTTGTCTCCCTGCAGGCATCTCCCATGGTTTATGACGTAGTATACAAATGATGGCAGTGGCCCTTATCCTATAATAATGAATGACTCTAATCGGATCCTAGAGAGGATGGAATGCAGTCTTCCTAAGCACCAAATTTCTCTAGCTAGTAAGTTCCTTCCAACCAATGGACTAATTCCAAGTCGGGTCCTACATCAAAATTTCTCAAAGGGCGGTGATGAATCGACTGTAATGTGGGGACCTGCTTCAAAAATTCTTAGAAAGTGGTGGCTAGGGTAAACCCTAATTGTTAAGGAGAGTTGAGATGCATCATTTCATCTCTTACCCATATATGATTTTTATTCTAAACTAGAATGATTATTTAAATCTTTTAAGAAAGTAGAGTATTAGAGAAAGAAGAAGATAAGCATTAAAATGCTACACAATATCAATATAAGAATATTTCTTTGTAACAAAATAGCTTGTAATATTATATAGATAACAATCACAAGTCAAAGATGACCCACAATGCATTACATTGAAATCATTAATGATGTTAGTATTAGAATGAGAGAAGATGTTGTCACATCAACATAATTAAGGACTTGCACCCCAAAGACAACTCTTAGATAGATACAACTTTTGGTGTGAGGATGCCTTATAAACCATATGAATCTGACAATTTTTATGTAGACTTATTCATAATACACAATCAATGGTGATGTTGATAGAAACATACATTACAAGAGAAATAATAATATGAGATAAACTCCCAACATAAGAATTGCCATTATATGATTGTTTTAATGTCGAATAAATAACAACAACCATAAGCTAAAAAAATCCCACAAAGTTGTGTGCACTTTATTAGAAATTTCATAAAATCTCAATGCAATTTAATGACCTTCGTGAACACGTAGTATACTTAGCAAAATTATTGTCTCTCAAATAGAGGACCATATTTCCACCATCACATAGACAAGATGGGTTTTAACTAGAATAATATAATAGAACATAGTATTTGTTAATGTGAAACAAATTCCCATCATAAAATATGTTTTTTTTTTAATAATGGTCTATAATAATAACATGAAATGATGATAAATATTGTTGAAGTGATTGGGAGTTACATTTGATTAAGTCACTAGTATTTTATTTTAAATGGTAAGGGCATCATTGAAGTAATGTTATCTAGAATAATGTAAGTAAATGAGTTCATGTCACAATTTTGTTAGCATTATTTTAAGTTAGTGTTGAGTGTTAATCAACATCCTCTTCGTAAATTGAAAGTAATATTCATGTTTAATGATCTTTATCCTCTTTTCAAAGTGAATTTTATGAAAATAATATTTTAGAGAAGAATTGTTTGCTAGGGGTGCTCGATTAAGTAAAGTTTAATCAAGAAAAATTCCTCTGGAGACACTCTAAAAAACATTTGCAGTTATACCACAAAATTCTAACTTTCCCAAATTCAGAGAAATTCTCTATAGATCATCCTCCCTCCAATGCCAAGATAAATTGTCTCAATGAAAATACTCGTTGTTTTCTACTCAATGCAAGAAAGTATACAGACTTTGTCATCAAATATTCAATTATTGCACTATGTATTCAAGGTGACAAAGCTAGGGATAATGTTCCACAATTATACCTTAATCCTTGAGATAAAGATATGCTAAGACTAATGTAAAAGGAAAGCTTGAGCTTTGCATCGTCTAGGAATATTGCTTCATATTTTATAGAAAACCCAACCCCAAAGGTAAGAAACATAAGGAAAGGAAAGGCACATATGATTAAGAGTTTTTGAATTAGATTTGTGCATATAATATTATGAAGGATTTAAAAAACATTTCTTGTAGATGTTATTCCAAATCAAATTGCTTCCAAGTCAATTACCATAGGAATAGTGGATTTTTGAGCTACATATCAAGATTTAAAACCGATAACCAAATACAATTAGTTATCTCATAAACTAAATAAATTATAAGTTCTCGATATGCATGATTAACTGAAATGTTTTTTGATCCATACCTACCCCACTAAAGGATAGTCACTCTAAATTGAGAAAAATGAAAACGAGATTATAGCTCTAACCAAATCATATCCACTAATTAAAAAAAAACTAATTAAGAAAAGACCCAAAATGATCGAAATTGAAGAAGCTTACATTAGAGAAAGAAGTAAGGAATGGGATTATTAAGATAAAACTCGTTTAAACAAAAGTGTGCTATAATAATGAAAGAAAGCCCATCTTTTACTAAATCGTCCTTGTGAATATGTAATAATGAATCCTCCACTATAAGCGAAATCATCAAGTATGAGTGAGCGTCCTCCACCCCTTTAGTTATGCAAACAAATAAAATAACTTAATATTTTTTTTCGGATATTCTTCTGATCTGATGTTCCTTATTTCTAACAAGCGGGCCACTTCTTTATAAAAGACATTTTTTTAATAAAATAGTACTACAAATTTTAAAAATAAAATATTTTATTTACATTGGATTAACATTTACCTTTACATGTCATTTTTAAAAACGATCTAAAAATGATCAAGTAAACTATGGAGTAACTAAATCGTTCTTGCTTTGTTGGAATTTCGCAGTTGATAGAATTGCAAAATTTGATATACACATTGTTAAAATTGCAATTTGGAGTATATGGTTACATTTAAAATATATTAAAATCCTTAGAGTATAAGTTGTAAAAATGATGGATGGAATTTGAAGATCTTCTAAGAACTTTTTACATTTCCAAGATTTTCTTATAATAACAATTTTATTCAAACAAGAAAAATATGGCGATATTCATTTCTAAAAACATCGTGTAATTGCAATTTTACACCGAATATTCATGAACCTTACCTATTTCAATTTGAAAACAATATTGGGATGTTATATGCAGGTGTCATAGAATGTTCTTAAATCTTGATCTTTTCTTCTCATCAATTTTGGGATCTTTTCTTCTCACAATTTCATTCAAACAACAAAAGTATGACAATATTCATTTCTAAAAACATCGTGCAATTGCAATTTTACACCAAATATTCATGAACCTTACCTATTTCAATTTGAAAACAATTTTGGGATGTTATATGCAGGTGTCATAGAATGTTCTTAAATCTCGATCTTTTCTTCTCATCCTTCATTTTCCAACCTATGGTATTGCAGATGCGATGGAGACGAGCTTTTCCCAACAAC
>JASDQU010736762.1:181443-194461 GCA_032191745.1 Picea mariana | reverse complement strand
GGCTGATTTCATTTCCTCGGAATCATGGACTAAACCAAAGAGATGAATGCCTTTATCTCCCTGCAGGAATCTCCCATGGTTTACGACCCAGTATACAAATGATGATGGCGGCCCTTGTCCTACAATAGCAAATGACTCTGCTTGGATCCTAGAGATGATGGAATGCAGTCTTCCTAGCACCTAATGTCTCTATCTAGTAAGTTCCTTCCAACCAATGGACCAACTCCAACTTGGGTCCTACATCAAAATTTCTCAAAGGGCGGTGACGAATCGACTCTAATGTGGGGACCTGCTTCAAAAATTATTAGAGGGTGGTGGGTAGGGTAAACCCTAACTGCTAAGGAGAGTTGAGATGCATCATTTCATCTCTTACCCATATATGATTTTTATTCTAAACTAGAATGATTATTTAAAGCTTTTAAGAAAGTAGAGGATTAGAGAAAGAAGAAGATAAGCATTAAAATGGTACGAAATATCAATATAAGAATATTTATTTGTAACAAGATAGCTTGTAATATTATATAGATAACAATCACAAGTCGAAGACGACCCACAATGGATTACATTGAAATCATTAATGATGTTAGTATTAGAATGAGAGAGGATGTTGTCACATGAACATAAGGACTTGCACCCCAAAGCCAACTCTTAGATCGATAAAGCTTTTGGTGTGGGGATGCCTTATAAACCATATGGATTTGACAATTGTTATGTAAAATTATTCATAATACACAATCAATGGTGATGTTGATAGACACATACATTACAAGATAAATAATAATATGAGATAAACTCCCAACATAAGAATTGCCATTATATCACTGTTTTAATGTCGAATAAAGAACAACAACCATAAGCTAAAAAAATCCCAGAAAGTTGTGTTCACTTTATTAGAAATTTCATAAAATCTCAATGCAATTTAATGACCTTCATGAACACGTAGTATACTTAGAAAAATTATTGTCTCTCAAAGAGAGGATCATATTTCCACCATCACATAGACAAGATGGGTTTTAACTCTAGAGAATAATATAATAGAACATAGTAATTATTAATGTGAAACAAATTCTCATCATAAAATATGGTTTTTTGTAACAATGGTCTATAATAATAACATGAGATGATGATAAATATTGTTGAGGCGATTGTGAGTTACATTTGATTAGGTCGCTAGCACTTTATTTTAAATGGCAAGGGCATCATTGAAGTAGTGCTATCTAGAATAATGTAAGTAAATAAATGAGTTCATGCCACAATTTTGTTAGCATTATTTTAAGTTAGTGTTGAGTGTTAATCAACATCCTCTTCGTAAACTAAAAGTAATATTCATGTTTAATGATCTTTATCCTCTTTTCAAAGTGAATTTTATGAAAATAATATTTTAGAGAAGAGTTGTTTGCTAGGGGTGCCCGATTAAGTAAAGTTCAATCAAGAAAAATTCCTCTAGAGACACTCTAAAAAACATTTGTAGTTATACCACAAAATTCTAACTTCCCCAAATTCGGAGAAATTCTCTATAGATCATCCTCCCTCCAATGCCAAGATAAATTGTCTCAATGACAATACTCATTGTTTTCTACTTAAAGCAAGAAAGTATACATACTTTGTTATCAAATATTCAATTATTGCGCTATATATTCAAGGTGACAAAGCTAGGGATAATGTTCCACAATTATACCTTAATCCTTGAGATAAAGATATGCTAAGGCTAATGTAAAAGGAAAGCTCGAGCTTTGCATCATCTAGGAATATTGCTTCATATTTTACAGAAAACCCAACCCAAAGGTAAGAAACATAAGGAAAGGAAAGGCACATATGATTAAGAGTTTTTGAATTAGATTTGTGCATATAATATTATGAAGGACTTAAAAAACATTTCTTGTAGATGTTATTCCAAATCAGATTGCTTCTAGGTCAATTGTCATAGGAATAGTGGATTTTTGAGCTACAGATCAGGATTTAAAACTGATAACCAAATGCAATTAGTTATCTCATGAATTAAATAAACTATAAGTTCCCGATATGCATGATTAACTGAAATGTTTCTTGATCCATACCTACCCCACTAAAGGATAATCAATCTAAATTGAGAAGAATGAAAACGAAATTATAGCTCTGACCAAATCATATCCACTAATTTAAAAAAAGACCTAATTAAGACCTAAGAAGAAACCCAAAATGATCGAAATTGAAGAAGCTTCCATTAGAGAAAGAAGTAAGGAATGGGATTGGTCACGAGGGATAGCTCGCATGGCAAGACGTGCACACAATCTCCCAGTTTGGGGAGAGGTCACGAGTTCAAGCCTGGCTACGAGTCCCTCGGGCTACTGCTTTCCACTCCCATATCATCCACTATGTAAGGAAGTATCAAGGTGGGTTCCCAGCGAGTTAACTTCCATCTGAAAAAAAAATAAGGAATGGGATTATTAAGATAAAACTCCTTTAAACAAAAGTGTGCTATAATAATGAAAGAAAGCCCATCTTTTACTAAATCGTCCTTGTGAATATGTAATAATGAATCCTCCACTATCAGCGAAATCATCAAGCATGAGTGAGCGTCCTCCACCCCTTTAGTTATGCAAACAAATAAAATAACTTAATATTTTTTTTCGGATATTCTTCTGATCCGATATTCCTTATTTCTAACAAGCGGGCCACTTCTCTATAAAAGACATTTTTTTAATAATAAAATAGTACTGCAGTTTTTAAAAAGTAAAATACTTTATTTACATTGGATTAACATTTACCTTTACATGTCATTTTTTAAAAACGTTCTAAAAATGAGTAAACTATGGAGTAACTAGGTCGTTCTTGCTTTGTTGCAATTTGGCGGTTGATATAATTGCAAAATCTGATATACACATGGTTAAAATTGCAATTTGGAGTATATGGGTACATTTAAAATATATTAAAATCCTTAGAGTATAGTTATTTATTGCAGAGGTTGTAAAAAAGGATGGATGGAATTTGAAAAAAAAAATAGGATGGAATTTGTAATTTTGAACATCCTTTTAATTTAATGAAGGAAGCTAAAGAACATTTTAGTTAGAGTTTATTTTACACTAATTACAAGCTTATTAATTAAAATATGGTTTAATAATGAAAGTAATAGTGTTTAAGGTATTATTTAATTTTCCATTTAAGATAGGTATTAGTTTTTGATGATTTTGAAATTTTTATTTATTTATTATATAAATTATATTAAAAAATGTTTATAATTAATGATTTATCTTTGGAAAATCATCTCACTTATTATGTCTAATATATTTATTTATATCAATTATAATTGAAATATGGTTTAATTATGAAAATAATAATGTTTAAGATATTATTTAATTTTCCATTTAAGATAGGTGTAAGTTTTTGATGATTTTGAAATTTTTATTTATTTATTATATAAATTATATTAAAAAATGTTTATTTAATGATTTATCTTTGAAAAACCATTTCACTTATTATGTCTAATATATTTATTTATATCAATTATAATAGTTGATTTTTTTTTTTAAATGATAAAATTATTACAATCAAATGAAAACTATATCACTTATAATGTCTAATATATCTAAATCAATTATAACAATTGATTTTTTAAGAAAAAAATTATCATAATAAAATAAAAACCATCTCACTTATAATATTTAATATATCTGAATTAATTATAACACTTGAAATTAAAAAAGAAGAAGACAAAGCTATCATAATCAAATAAGAATTGTACATAAAAATAGGTAAAATCACTTTTTAGATCTAGATTTATTATTTGGTAACCTACACTATTTTCCCAACTAAAATTTCTTTAAAAGGACATTCCCACTTACTTATTTATCACTGAAAGCTATCATAATCAAAAAAATTTCCTTAAAAGGACATTCCCACTTACTTATTTATCACTTAAAGCTATCATAATCAAATAATAATTGTACATAAAGGTAAAGGGTAAAATCACTTTTTAGATCTAGATTTATTACTTGGTAACCTACACTATTTTCTCAACTGAAATTTCCTTAAAAGGACATTCCCACTTACTTATTGGGATTCAACATCATGACATAGTTCAAAAGTAATCCATCTCTATCCAATTTAGTTAACAAGGATTTTTCATTCGTATTTAAGAAGACTCATTTTTCCAATTATTTAAAGCTTTTAATAAAGTAGAAGAGTGGAGAAAGAAGAAGATAAACATTGTTGTAACAAATAACTTGTAATATTACATAAATAGTAATCACAAGTTAAAGATGACTCACAATGCATTACATTGAAATCATTAACGATGTTAGTATTAGAATGAAAGAGGATGTTATCATATCAACATAAGGACTTGCACCTCAAAGCCAACTCCTAAATTGACAAAGCTTTTGGTGTGGGAATGCTTTATAAATCATATGGATCTCACAATTGTTATATATGTAGACTTGTCCATAATACACAATCAATGGTGATGTTAACACACACATACATTACAAGAGAAATAATAGTGATGTTAACACACACATACATTACAAGAGAAATAATAGTGATGTTAACACACACATACACAATCAATGGTGATGTTAACACACACACATACTTGAAAATTTAAAGTGGCTTCCTAGTAAGTAGTGGCAAAAGTTTTGTAAGTCATACACCGCAAAGTGACCTTCCTTTTAAGTTGTGGTATAATTATGTTCAACTTTGGAAAGATTGTGACTAGCAAACTAGATTGGGTTCTCAAGATTTTATTTTGTTGTGATAGCACTGCTTCTAGTGCTATGCTTAATGCATCTACATGAACATGAAATTGAAGGTCCCAATATGGAAAAATTATTGTAGGAGCGATAACACTTACCTTTTTTTTCTCTTAAAATGTTTAAATATGCCAAGTAGTTTTTTGTCCACTTGAAATCTCCTAGTTTATTTCGAAATATCTCCATTATCTCTACTATTGAGGCATAGTTTATCAGTTGTGAATCAATTGTTACTATGCTTAAACAATTATACCCATTTTAAACTCATTACATAACACTTAATGATGACCACAATAATTCAGGGAAGTAAGAAATATAGTATTCAATATCAATCACACACATGAAGTATACAGAGACAGATATTCCCGAGGAAACCCATAAAGGGAGAAAACCTCTTCTTCTTAATATTATAAGTAGTCTTTATATTCTGTACATTATCATTATTATGAGCACCCACTCTTTGTGAGGATACCACCTCTATTTTACAAGATGCAACTTGCTAAGAGAACCAACTCTCTAGTTTCTCTAGCACCCACTAGAAGGAAGAAACAACTCCCTGAGTGTTCCAGCACCAACTGGATGGAAGCACCAACTTCCAGTCACAGATGCACCAACCTGTGTAACAAAGAACAATCATTCTCCCTTGCACCACCCTGCCACCTCGATTTCTCTGGTTGCCACTAGATGGAAGCTACAACTCCCTATGTTCAAGGACCCACTTGAAACTATGAGGACAATAGTCCTCCCTAGCACCTCCCTACCACCCTTAGATATAAATCTTTGTTACTGAAATTCATTACAGTGATATAATATTAATCAATGGATTACCGGTCTCATCATTGTTCTGTTATACTTCTCTGCTCTGCCTACATCAGTGTCTTCCTTCTGACATCTTCTTGCGCTTTATGTTCTTCTACTCTGTCTCTGCTTGTGCACCTCATCTTTTTCTTCCTCTCTCAGATCATGCTTCGCTGTTCTATCTCTTTTTGTTCATGCTGTATTCTCCATTACATACAGTTCAACTTGTTTAGATAAACAACAACCTCTCTCTGTCATGACATTATCCTTTTATTCATGCTCTCATCCACCGTTACACTCCCATATCCAATGCTCAAGTTGGCCATCTCAGAACACTCATTTCGGGAAACTCAGAATGCTCAAGAGCCATGATTCCAACGCTCAAGAACGAATGATTCAGTATCTTAGGAACGATGATTCAGTTAGTGTAACTGAATCCTAACTGATCGAGAAATCACAATATGAAACAGTAACCCTTCGATTAGATTCGGTTTGATCAGTGCCATTGGATTATATCTTATTTAAATATCTTATCTCACATGACCAAAGGCGGTGACTAGACAATAGGCTTAACGAGCGCTTGAGCGCTTATTGATTCAACGATCATGATTCAATCTCCTGAAATGGACAAGTGTCGTAACTTCGACATTTCTCCCTTCATAAATTTTGGGTTTGAAACCTTTCAAAACTTCTGAATCAAATTTCCCGAAGAGATCGGACAGTTTACGTTTATTTCACGGAAATAGATCAATTGTCAGATTTGATTCTTACAAGGCTTAATCTGACGACCAAGACTTAATCAACCATTGAGATGGATGGCCACCTTTTACTTCGGGTCTTCAATTATTATACTTACGCTATCCTTCCACTGTATCTTGATCAATGGTTGAGAGTGCACCCGACATCAGATCGATGGTTGAGATCTCCTTTGGGTCTCAGGACTTCGGAGATTTCAACTTACGCTATTCTTCCACTGGAGTAGATCGACGGATGAGAATACACCCAAAGTGATCTTTCATATCAGATGACTCATGTCCTTGCTGACGTGGTTTGCTGACGCAGTCTGCCACATATGTCCTTTGCTGACGTGGTATACTGACATGGTCTACTGATGTGGTATGCCATATATGTCCTTTGTTGACATGGTCCACCACATTTCCTTTGCCGACGTGGTCTGCCACATGTTCTTGCGGACGAGGTTTGTTGACGTAACTTGTTGACATAGATCTCCCTGATTTAATGGTCATTGTATGTTCTCTAGATCCGATGGTCCTTATTCATTTCGGATTTCCAGCTCTCCGAGCTTCAGGTTTTTCAAATCTCAAATTTTTCGGAGCGTAACCTCCTCACCTCTTTATATCTGAAGTGAATGATGTTTGTCAATCATGTTCTTAGATCGATGGCTCGATCTATCTACGGTGCATATTTTCTAGATTATCTTGTCCTTCCACTTGAATTGATCCGATGGCTGATGGGTATTTGCATAAGTGAGATATCAGATCTTTTACCTTGCTTATCCTATCCTTCCACTCAAAATGATCTGACGGCTGATGGGAATTCGGGTTTTATCCGACGAATGACGTGTATTCAGATAATCAAACTCTCAACCCTTTTAGCTTATCCTATCCTTCCACTAAAATGTGATCAAATGGTCGTGAAGACACTCGAAGTAGATCAACGATCAAGAATGATTACATAATCATAACTTGTGAGTGATTTAACTTGTCACAAAAACTCCACAATCGTCGATCTTCGAGGCTATAAGATATGATGGTCCTGAGTAATTGTGGAATTGGAAATAACACAATCTTTAATTCTGCTTTCATTCTCTGCAATCTATCCCTGCCATTGATTTGGCGATTGTGCATCTGACGGTTACAACTCAATCTGACTTAATTTGATCTTTTTTTGGATCAACCACAGTCGTCGATATCTGACGATCTAGACCAATTGAGGGATTGGAACTAGAAAGTCGTTTAATTCTCCTTCCAATCTCTGCAATATATCCCTGTCATTGATATGGCGATTGCGCATTCGACGGTCATGACTTGATATGACTTAAAATGATCATTTATTGGATCAACCAAAGTCGTCAATATTCGAGTCTATGAGATCTGATGATCTAGACCAATTGCAGGATTAGCACTAGTGCATCGTTTAATTCTCCTTTTGCTCCTCGAAATTCATCCCTGCTATTGATCTGGCTTACAGATCTGACAGTCACGATCCTCCAACAATACTTAAGCCCATAGTCACTCATATGACTGACATCCGTAAAATGAGACGATCAACACAGTTGATTTCTTGATCGGACAGCTACTGAGGTTTCTCACCCTGAGCTTACGCTTTTCCTTCCGAGATTTGATCTATGCGTACTGTTCGCTCCTCCTCTGAGCTTATGTTTTTTTTGTTTGCCATCATCTTTTTTGTTCTTGCCATCAATGGCAAGTACACTCTTCCTGTAAAATATGCCAACAATCTCCCCCTTTGGCATTGATGGCAACCCTGAAAGGCTACACTATTCTTCTTAGACCTCCAACTATAGCATCCAGACTAGACCTTTTCTCCCCCTTTGACATCAATGTCAAATAAAACATGCTCCCCCTGAGTTGTTGCAATACTTTTCAAAGGTATCAGATATTCAACCAGCACATACTCCCCCTTACAGGATGGAATCTCCTAGGTGAGAGAAGGGATGACACACAACTTCTGACGAAGATATTCAAATGGTGTCTTGGCTAGGGGTTTAGTAAAGATGTTTGCAATTTGTTCTATGGTTGGAATGTAATGAACCTAAACAATCTGATTGGTGGCCTACTCTCTCAGAAAATGGTATTTTATGGGGATGTGCTTGGTCTTGGAGTGGAATACAGGATTCTTTGACACACTAATTACACTAGTATTATCACAATGAATTGGGATCGGTGCAGTATACTTTACCTCCAAGTTTGCAAATGTCTGAATCATCCATAGTACTTGGGTACAACAAGTGGCAGCTTCTATGTATTCAAATTCAGTAGTCGATAAGGAAATGGAACCTTGCTTCTTGCTCAACCATGCTACAAGAGAATCTCCTAAGAAGAATGCACCTCCACTCGTGGTTTTCCTTTTATCCATGCAACTAGCCCAATCAACATTTGAATAGACTGATAATTGAAAATTTTGATTCCTAGGATACCATAGGCCATAGTTCATTGTTTCTTTCAAATATCTTAATATTCTTTTGACAGCTAGAAAATGACTATGTTTAGGTGCAGACTGATATCTTCCTACCATTCCAACAACATGCATTATGTTTGGATGAGATGTTGTGATGTACAACAAGATGCCTATCATATACCTATATGAACTTTGATCAACATTGTGTGAGTCATCATCCTTTCTTAACTTTCATCAAGTGACCATAGGTGTGCTCACAGGTTTAGAATCTTCCATTTGAAACCTTTTGAATATTTCTCTTAGATATTTTTCTTGAGAAAGAAATATTACTTCAGACCTATGAGTAATTTGTAGACCAAGAACAAATGATAGTTCCCCTATTATAAAAAATTTCAAATTCAGATTGCATGGCAGAAGCAAACCATTGTACCAATGAAGCATTATTACTTCCGAAGATGATGTCATCTACATAGACCAACACAATGAGCAAATTATTACCCTCTATTTTGATATATATATTTTTGTCAATTGTTCCTCTCTTGAACCCTTTGTCTTGAAGATACTTATCCAGTATGTGATACTAGGCACAAAGATCTTGTTTCAACCCATATAAGGCTTTCTTCATCTTGCAGACAAAGTCAAGATTATCTGTCAGTGAAAATCCTTCAGGTTGTTCCATATATACTTCTTCTTCTATATATCCATTAAGAAATGTTGACTTAACATCCATTTGATATAATTTAAAGTTCTTATGACATGCATAGGCAAGAAACATTATGATGGCCTCCAAACTTTCCACTGGTGCAAAGGTTTCATCAAAATCTTTTCCTTCAATCTGTGCATAGCCCTTACAGACCAATCTTTCTTTGTTCTTGACAACTTGTCTTTGCTCATTCAATTTATTCTTAAAGATCCATTTGGAACCTATGACATTTTTACCTTAAGGTTTAGGAACCATCTCCCAAGTATTGTTTTTTCTTAATCTGGTCAAGTTCATCATTCATGGATTTAACCCAATGGTCATCTTCACTAGCTGCATTAAATTATTTAGGTTCAAGCAAAGACAAAAGGGCAATCTGAGATTGTTCTGAGACATTATTAAACTGATTTCTTGTCCGAACTCCTTGGTTTAGATGACCAACTATCTGATGTTCAGGATGATTCTTCCTAATAACTCTGGAGGGTGTCTTTGTCTTGATCTCCTGGTTTGACTCTTGCAGAGTATTTGTATCTAACTCAGAGTCTTCTCCTTGTGATTCTTGGACCTGTTCATCTTCAACTTCAACTGTGTCCTCTGTAGCAGACTCAATATTGCTCACCTCTCTTACTGGGACTCCTTCATCAACCTTTAAATCAATGCAATCAAATAATTTATGCAATATTTTATTAAAGCATCTATATACTTTACTATTGGTAGCATATCCTAAGAATATGCCTTCATCAACCCTGTCATCATACTTGCCAAGGTTTTCATTATTATTATTTATGTCGCACTTACTCCCAAAGACTTTGAAGCATTTGATTGAAGAAGGTCTTATATACCACAGTTCATAAGGTGTCTTGTCACTGTGTGGTTTGAAGTGGGATTTGTTAAGAATACAGACTGTTGTGTGTATTGCTTCTACCCAGTAGGTTTGACCGATGTTCTTCTCATTCATCACTGACCTGGCCATTTGTTGAACTGTTATGTTTTACCTCTCAACTACTCCATTTTGCTATGGAGTTCCTGGGATTGTGTATTCTCTCTTGATCCCATGTTTATCACATAATTCCTTGAAATCACTTGACATAAATTCTCCTCCTCTATCTGATCTTATTGCCTTTATCCTGTTGCCTATTTGATTCTCAGTTAAAGCCTTAAATATTTTAAATTTCTCAAATGATTCATCTTTTTCTTTGAGAAAATAAACCCAAGTGAGTCTGGAGTAATCATCAATGATCAACATGAAGTAATTTTCCTTCCCTGTGCCTTCCTGTCTTGATGGTCCACATAAGTCCATATGAACTAATTGGAGTGGTTTCTCTGTTGAAGTAGAGCTCTTGGATTTAAACTAAGTCCTGGTTAGCTTTCCTACTTGGCAGGGTTTACACCCAGAATCTTGTGGCTTTGATATTCTTGGAATATCTTTTATTGCCTCAAGATTTTTTATCTTGATTAAGTGGTCAAATTTTAGATGTCCAAGTCTCTTATGACATAACCATATTTCATCATGTTTTCTTAGATGATACTCTTCTATATCTTCTTTCAACACATATACATTATTATATGTCCTTATGCCTTTATCCACCACTTGTCCTAAGTTTACAAACTTTATCTTACAATCTTTGGAAGTGAACACCACTTCACATCCTCTGTCACACAGTTGACTTACACTAGGAAAAATATGTTTTATCCAATCTACAAGCAAAACATCATGGGATTTTCCTTTACCAGTACTCAAACTCACCATCCCTTTACCTTTGATTTTACCTGGTTCATCATTTCCAAAGGTCACATTTCCTATTTTACTTTTACTTATATACATAAACTTATCCTTGTCTCCAGTCATGTGCTTGGAACATCCACTGTCTATATACCATGGGTCTTTTTGTTTTTGAGCTGAAAGTACTAACCCACATTTTTCACTATCTTTCTTTTTCCATGTGCTAGAATTTCTAGCTAAGGGTTTTATCCTTGGATCTGCTTTGTAATCCTTCAGATGATAGTTTGCAAATTTGTGGCCAAAGTTATGACAGTTATAGTATTCGAGCTCATTGTTCAATAGGTCAAAGTGATTGGTGCAACTTTGTCTACTCATTGGCTGTTTGGTTCTATGTTTCAAAGATTGTTTATTTCTTGATCTCCTCAGTTGCATGTCTCTAAACTTAATTTGGTGATTTTAAATATTATGACCAAAATTAGAGCAGTAAAAACAATAACCATAGAAGAAATTTGGGTACCTGAAGGATGGCCATATTCTTGGCATTTGTTGCTCCATCTTCTGATATCTTTGTTCTTGATCATGGATCATCTTGTCTTTATTAGCTTCTGGTGGCAAAGTAATCGCATGGTCTGATTGTGTGATGACTTGGAACTTTATAATCTTTTCTAGATCTTTGCTTTCTAGTTGTTTGTTGCTTGAACCACTTACATAACCTAAACTAGTCTTCAAAAAAGGAGATCTCTATTTGATCAGAATGTCGTTTAGTTCTGCTGAGGCTTTAATGCTTGGAATATTTTGGAGATGCAAGGCTTTAAACTTCTCCATCTCTTTTATGGTTTTTACTACCTCTTCTTCCAAGGCTTCACATCTTGCCTTCTTCTCTGATAAATTTTGTTTCAGAATGTCCTCTATTTTCTTTGCCTCTTCTAATTCCACTTTTAGCAGGGAAAATTATTCATCAGTTTTTTTACTGTCTTTCTTGAACTGTATCAACAATTTTTTTTGCTTTCTATTCTTAATTCTGAGTCTGTCAATCTCTTCTAAAGAACTGATCAACTCTCCTTCCATGTCAACCACAACTTATTCGTTATTAACATCACTTCCTGTGATTTTATTATCATAATCCTCTTTGGCCATAAGCATAAAATCATAAACCTTATCTTCACAAGCATAATCACTATCTGTGTCTCCTGAAGAGTCATCATTGTTTACACATAAACTTTTCTTTTTACCAAATCTATCGAATTTGTACTTCTCTTCACCTTCAGAGTTATGGTCCTTCTTCTTGTGTGGACACTTAGATGCAAAGTTACCTATCTTTCCATAGTTAAAACATTTGAAGGGAAACTTGCCTTAGTACTTGCCTGATCCTTTCTTTAGTTTTATCACAAATTTTGCTTCAATTTCATCAGGTTCAAAATCCTCATTCTCATCTGCTTTAAATGATGCTTCTCTAGAGGTGGGTTTATCTTTACCTATCCTCATTTCATATGTAGTCAACGTTCCTAGAAGTTGATCAAAAGGTAGAGTTTTTATATCATTAATTTCTTCTATACCAGATACCTTTGGGTTGAAACTATCTGGCAGAGATCTCAAAATTTTCTAAACTAAAGAGGCTTCCTCAATTTTTTCCCCAAGTTCTTTCATTGCATTTAATAGTTCTTCAACTCTCAGAAAGTGCTTCCCAATAGTTTCATTCTCTTTCATCTTTAGCTGTTCAAACTGTAGTCTGTAGGTTTGAAGCTTGGCATCCTTTACCTTCTCATTACCTTCATAACAACTACTGAGTTTGTCCCACATTTCTTTGGCAGATTCTAAGTGCATAGCTTTTACAAATTTCGCTTCTGCAAGCCCACTTAGAATAACATTCATAGCCTTAGCGTTGAAGTTGAACTCTAGCTTGTAATCCTT
>JASDQU010736762.1:152453-181393 GCA_032191745.1 Picea mariana | reverse complement strand
ACATCCTATGTCACACATTTAACTTACAATGGGAAAATTATGTTTCAGCCCATCTACAAGCAGAACATCATGGGATTTTCCTTTACCATTACTCAAACTCACCATCCCTTTACCTTTGATTTTACCTGGTTCATCATTTCCAAAGGTCACATTTCCTGTTTTACTTTTACTTATATACATAAACTTATCCTTGTCTCCAGTCATGTGCTTGGAACATCCACTGTCTATATACCAGGGGTCTTTTTGTTTTTGAGCTGAAAGTACTAACCCACATTTTTCACTATCTTTCTTTTTCCATGTGCTGGAATTTCTAGCGAAGGGTTTTATCCTTGGATCTACTACTTTGTAATCCTTCAGATGATAGTTTGCAAATTTGTGGCCGAAGTTATGACAATTATAGCATTCGAGCTCATTGTTCAATAGGTCAAAGTGATTGGTGCAACTTTGTCTACTCATTGGCTGTTTGGTTCTATGTTGCAAAGATTGTTCATTTATTGATCTCCTCAGTTGCATGTCTCTAAACTTAATTTGACAATTTTAAATATTATGACCAAAATTAGAGTAGTAAAAACAGTAACCATAGAAGAAATTTGGGTACCTGAAGAATGGCCTTCTTATTGGCATTTGTTGCTCCATCTTCTGATATCTTTGTTCTTGATCATGGATCATCTTGTCTTTATTAGCTTCTGGTGGTAGAGTACTCGCATGGTCTAATTGTGTGATGACTTGGAACTTGATCATCTTTACTGGCTCTTTGCTTTCTAGTTGTTTGCTACTTGAACCACTTACATAACCTAAACCAGTCTTCAAAAAAGGAGATCTCTATTTGCTCAAAATGTCGTTTAGTTTTGCTGAGGCTTTTATGCTTGGAATATTTTGGAGATACAAGGCTTTAAACTTCTCCATCTCTTTTCTAGTTTTTACTACCTCTTCTTCCAAGGCTTCACATCTTCCCTTCTTCTCTGATAAATGTTGTTTCAGAATGTCATCTATTTTCTTTTCCTCTTCTAATTCCACTTTTAGTAGGGAAAATTATTCATCAGGTTTTTTACTGTCTTTCTTGAACTGTATCAACAATTGTTTTTGCTTTCTATTCTTAAGTCTGAGTCTGTCAATCTCTTCCAAAGAATTGATCAACTCTCCTTCCATGTCAACCACAACTTATTCATTATTAACATCACTTCCTGTGATTTTATTATCATAATCCTCTTTGGACATAAGCATAAAATCATAAACCTTATCTTCACAAGCATAATCACTATCTGTGTCTCCTAAAGAGTCATCATTGTTTACACATAAACTTTTCTTTTTACCAAATCTATTGAATTTGTACTTCTCTTCACCTTCAGAGTTCTGGTCCTTCTTCTTGTGTGGACACTTAGATGCAAAGTTACCTATCTTTCCACAGTTAAAACATTTGAAGGAAAACTTGCCTTAGTACTTGCCTGATCCTTTCTTTAGTTTTATCACAAATTTTGCTTCAATTTCATCAGGTTCAGAATCCTCATTCTCATCTTCTTTAAATTATGCTTCTCTAGAGGTGGGTTTATCTTTACCTATCCTCATTTCATATGCAGTCAACATTCCTAGAAGTTGATCAAAAGGTGGAGTTTTTATATCATTAATTTCTTCTATGCCAGATACCTTTGGGTTGAAACTATCTGGCAGAGATCTCAAAATTTTCTAAACTAAAGAGGCTTCCTCAATTTTTTCCCCAAGTTCTTTCATTGCATTGAATAGTTCTTCAACTCTCAGAAAGTACTTCCCAATAGTTTCATTCTCTTTCATCTTTAGCTATTCAAACTGTAGTCTATAGGTTTGAAGCTTGGCATCCTTTACCTTCTCACTACCTTCATAACAACTATTGAGTTTGTCCCACATTTCTTTGGCAGATTCTAAGTGCATAACTTTTACAAATTCTGCTTCTGCAAGCCCACCCAGAATAGCATTCATAGCCTTAGTGTTGAAGCTGAATTCTAGCTTGTAATCCTTAGAAGCTAGTACAAATGGCTTTACATAACCAGTCTCTACCACATCCTAGACATCTGCACCTAAATCCATTATGTAGGTTCTCATCCTAACTTTCCAGAAGGCAAAGTTTGTTCCATTGAATAGGGGGGCCTTATTGGTTGAAGTTCCTTCATGGCTAGTCATGTTTAAGGATCTACCCTTATATAAAAGGAACCCGCTCTGATACCAATTGTTAGGAAACTGAGAGGGGGGGGGTGATTCAGTCATTATTGTGCTTAAACAATTATACCCATTTTAAACTTATTACCGAACACTTAATGATGATCACAATAATTCAGGTAAGTAAGCAAACATCAATCACACACATGAAGTATACAAAGAAAAATATTCCTAAGGAAACCCATAAAGGGAGAAAACCTCTTCTTATTAATATGATAAGTAGTATTTATATTCTATACATTATCATTCTTATGAGCACCCACTCTTTGTGAGGCTACCACCTCTGTTTTACAAGATGCAACTTGCTGAGAGCACCAACTCTCTGGTTTCTTTAACACCCACTAGAAGGAAGCAACAATTCCCTGAGTGTTCTAGCACCAACTGGATGGAAGCACCAACTTCCAGTCACACATGCACCAACCTATGTAATAGATAACAATCCTTCTCCCTTGCACCCCCCTGCCACCCTGGTTTCTCTAGATGCCACTAGATGGAAGATACAACTCCCTGTGTTCAAGCACCCACTTGAAATTCTAAGGACAAAAGTCCTCCCTAGCACCTCCCTAGCACCCTTAGATATAAATATTTGTTACTAAAATTCATTACAGTGATATAATATTAATCAATGGCTTACCAGTCTCATCACTGTTTCGCTACACTGCTCTTCTCTGCCTGCATCAGTGTCTTCCTTCTGGCATCTTCTTGCACTTTCTGTTGTTCTGCTCTGTCTCTGCTTGCACACCTTATCTTTTTATTTCTCTCTGAAATCATGCTTCACTTTTTTATCTCTTTTTGTTCATGTTGTATTCTCCATTACATAAAATTCAACTTGTTTTTCACAGAAACAACAACCTCTCTCTGTCACGACATTCTCCTTTTATTCATGCTCTCATACACCATTACACTCCCATCTCCAATGCTCAAGTCGGCCATCTTAGAACACTCGTTTCTGGAATCTCAGAACTCTCATTTCGGGAAACTCAGAGTGCTCAAGAGCCATGATTCCAATGCTCAGGAATGAATGATTTAGCCACTGAGGAACGATGATTCAGTTAGTGTAACTGAATCCTAATTGATCAAGAAATCACAAGATGAGATAGTAACACTTCGATCAGATTCGGTTTGATCTGTGCCGTTGGATTATGTATTATTTAAATCCCTTATCTCACATGACCAATGGCAGTGACCAAACGCTAGGCTTAACGAGAGCTTGAGCACTTATCAATTCAACGATCACGATTCAATCTCCTGAAATGGACGACTAGCATAACTTCAACATTTCGCCCTTCGTAACTTTTAAGTTTGAAACCTTTCAAAACTTCTAAATCAGATTTCCTGAAGAGATCGGACGGTTTACGTTTATTTCACGGAAACAGATCAATCATTAGATTTGATTCTTACAAGGATTAATCTGACAACCAGGACTTAATCAACCGTTGATATGGATGGCCACCTTTTACTCTGAGTCTTCAGCTATTATACTTATGCTATCCTTCCACTGTATCTTGATCAATGGTTGAGAGTGCACCTGACATAATATCAACGATCGAGATTTCCTTTGGGTCTCTGGACTTCGGAGATTTCAAATTATGTTATCCTTCCACTGGAGTAGATCGATGGATGAGAATACACCTGAAGTGATCTTTCATATCGGATGACTTGTGTCCTTGCTGATGTGGTCTATCACATATGTCCTTTGCTAACGTGGTCTGCAATATATGTCCTTTGCTGACGTGGTCCGCCACACGTCCTTTGCCGACGTAGTTTGCCACATATCCTTGCGGACAAGGTTTGCTGACGTAATCTACTAACATAGATCTCCCTGATCTAACGGTCATCGTATGTTCTCCAGATCCGATGGTCCTTAGTCATTTTGGATTTTCAGCTCTCCGGGCTTTGGGTTTTTCAAATATCAAATTTTTTGGAGCGTAACCTCCCCACCTCTTTATATCCAAAGTGAATGATGTTCATCGATCATGTTCTTAGATCGATGGCTCTATCTATCTATGGTGAAAATTTTCTATCTTATCCTGTCCTTCCACTTGAATTGATCCAACGACTGATGGGTATTCTCATAAGTGAGATCTCAGATCTTTTACCTTGCTTATCCTAGCCTTCCACTCGAAATGATCTGACGGATGATGGGAATTCAGGTTTGATCCAACGAATGACTTGTATTCGTATAATCAAACTTGTTTTAGATTTAGTTCGAGCAAATTCTACACGATATTTGGTCGTTACAATGCTGCTATTATATATGTAATTATGCATTTCCACCCTCGCCCTGATATGGCATTAGAAAAATACGTACTTCGAGTTAGAATGGTGAATCATTACTTACGTGCATGTGGTCTTGTGTAACCACCTGTCACTTTCATGCATGATTGACCAAGCTGATCTATCTCTAGAAACGTATGTCTGACATTGTATACGATATTATGCATGCCATGACAAATAGATGATTCATGCAATGACGAATAAATAGATGCTTCTGAAACACGATGCAATGAGGTACGATCATGGAAAACAAAACACTTATTAGTTAGAGTTGGGACAGTGCCTTATATCACCCGACGATAGGATATCCCTGGCTGGATACCATTTGAAGAGGGTTTTAGTCATTATATATTGTGGTACTCAACTGAGTGTGAAATCTCATTGGGATACATCAACCCTTTTAGATTATCTTGTCCTTCCACTAAAATGTGATCCAATGGTCGCGAAGACACTCGAAGCAGATCAACAATCAAGGATGATTATGAAACCATAACTTGCGAGTGATTTAATTTGTCACCAAAACTCTGCAATTTGAAGTTGTGCACCGTTGGTGAGTCAACCACAATCGTCGATCTTCGAGGCTATAAGATCTGACGCTCCTGAGTAATTGTGAGAATGGAAATAACATGATCTTTAATTCTCCTTTCATTCTCCGCAATCTATCCCTGTCGTTGATCTGGAGATTGTGCATCTGACGGTTACAACTCAATCCGACTTAATCTGATCGCTTGTTGGATCAACTACAGTCGTCAATATCTGATTCTGCAAGATATGATGATCTAGACCAATTGCGGGATTGGAACTAGCAAGTTGTTTAATTCTCCTTCTGATCTCCACAATCTATCCCTATCGTTGATCTGGCGATTGTGCATCCAACGATCACGACTTGATATGACTAAAATGATCGTTTGTTGGATCAACCACAGTCTTCGATATTCGAGTCTATGAGATCTGATGATCTAGACCGATTGCGGGATTAGAACTAGCGAGTTGTTCGACTCTCCTTTCGCTCCCTGCAATTCATCCCTCCTATTGATCTGGCTTGCAGATCTGACAGTCACAATCCTCCAACAATCCTTAAGTCCACGGTCACTCATATGACCGACATCCGTAAAATGAGACGATCAACACGGTTGATTTCTTGATCGGACGACGGCCGAGGCTTCTCACCCTGAGCTTTGATCTCTACGTACTGTTTGCTCCTCCTCTGAGCTTATGATTTTCCTATTTTCCATCGTCGTTGTTGTTCTTGCCATCAATGAAAAGCACACTCTTCCTATAAAATATGCCAACACTTTCAAACATTATACTCAACATAGTAGCAATTTATTTTAATAGACAATAGACCATCTAGTCATCAAGATATACTTCTAAAAAGTTGTGTATGTAGTACCTAGAGGATTAAATGATGATTATTGAGAACAATAATGGCATATTCTTTAGTTTTAATGGCATGAAATTATGGGTATATAATCCCCATTGTATTGCAAAAGTAGTCTTTTTATTTTCCTCATCAATTCTAACGTGGTGATATCTAGAAAATCCATTTCTGAAAGATTATGCCTCCTTTACTAGAACATGGTACAATAGCTCATCAATAAATGGTGGTGGAAATGGATCATTGACACAAGTAGCCTCCAATCCCTAAAAATATACACATACTCGTATTTCTCCCATGCTTGTTTTCTTATCATGGTTGATGATGGGGCTTATCCAGACAAACTCATCTACTAGGAAGATCAAACTAGTAGTTAACATTTTATATATTTCCTCTTTCACTTTTTGCTTGACTCTAGGGTGAAGTTTGTAGGGCCTATTCTTTATGGGCTTGACATCATATTTAGTTCAATCTTCATTTTTCTGAATCCTTCTTTGATCCCTTTTAATTCTATAATTTTTTGTGGGAAGGGTTACTTTTACTCCTTTAGCAGTGCTTCTAGTTCACGGGTTATCTCTTAATCCTAATAATCCTAATAATCCTTGATCAATGCTAGTCTTGGTTTTTATTTTGATTTGATGTCTATATTTATAATTTTCAAAGGTTCCTGGTATATCTATTGGTTTGATTAATTGTCGATATACTTCACAATTATTTTCCATTTTATTTCCTTGAAGGTGAAATGATGCAACTCATCTAATTCACCATCATTATCATCACTCTTAAAGAATGAATGACAACATATGAGCTTTTGAAGGGTACTTAATATTTTTTTCAACTATGGTATTTTGGCTCTTCTTGCATGCTTGAATATTTGTCTACACATTCTTATTATCCAATATAAAAGATTTGATAATTTTTGGAGTAGCTATAATATTTGGAGTCTTACCAGTAAGCAATAAATCTACAACAAAAGAAGTTTTTTTATTACATCAAACATCTTCATTATCGTCCTCGGATTTTCATCGATACACAAGGCCCTAGGGATCATGTTGAGTGTATATATGAACATATGTACCTAGAGATTCTTTGGGTGTCTCACACACATCTACTATGGTTCAAATGGTTGTTGTTGATGGTTATGAGCACGACCATTTTGGCATTAATTTTTTTTAATTTCATGGAAACATCGTTAGTTTTACAACGCAAGCTATCGATTTTCGTAGGGAGAACCAAATTTTCGTCAGAATGACAACAAAAAGAAATGAAAATTTTCATCACAAATAAATCCAATTCATCATTAAATATTTGATCAGTTCGTCAGAATTCTAACGGACTTCAAAAAACCAATTTTTTGTTAAATAGTCAACCAGTTTGTCGGACTCCCAACAAACCTACGAAATCTAATTCGTTGTTAAAAGGTCATTTAGTTCGCTTGATTTCTAATGGATTTACGAAGGACGTCCAATGGACTTTGAAGTTGATAAAAAATGAACTTACGACCGAAACATAGCTCATTTTCTTGTTCGATGATCGATTTTCGATGAAAATGGGTTAAGGATTTGTCACTTGTGAGACATGTTTGCAACACAAATTTTTCAGTAAACTGTCAAAAATTGGGACCAATGTACTAGTCTCTATAAAAATAAGAGAAGGAGGACTAGTCAAATTCCCAGATAGTCTTAGATTTGGTTCAACAAAGACTAAAGAATAAAAACCTGAACTTTGATTTGATCATTAGCCCAATCAATCACCATCTTTCATGACCTATAATTTCGAGACTCTATGTTTTTTAGAAGTGTGCAATAACATCCACAGTGAAGAGAACTCAACTTTACTGTTGGATCCATGCCCCAGAGCATAACAAACATAAAAGTATTGGAATGCATTTAAAAACAAAACCATACCAATCTTAGATCTAGGGGGATTCCCTTGACTTTCTCTGTTGAAGAAACCCTAAAGAACATCAAAACATGGTGAAGGAATAATCAACTTATGGGGATTCAACCTTTTGGTTTCCCATTTGAAATCCCGAGTGATATTTTCAACCATGTATGCCACGACTTCCACCGAAGTCTAATTCTCTTGGAATAAGGTGAGATTGTGAGTCCACCAAATAAAGTATATAAAAAATCATGGTAAGAAGTCATCAAAAACCATTGTTGTTAGGAAATGAAACACACTTCCACGCTAAATCTAGAATAAGAGAGGAACAAAGATTTAATCAAGAAAGTAAATGACACAACAAGCACACAATACACATAGATTTTACCCTGGAATCCCAAATCGGGAAAACCAACATTCCTTGAGTGTTATGCTCGTTTTATTATTTATTCAAAATAAAAGCTTACATGTCTAACCTTGGTCCAAACCTAAGATACAATCAACATCATACCCTCTTGTTTACACAAGAACAACCTTATAGCCAATTCAGATTTCATCTATATGACTAGCAACCTTTAAATTACAGACTCTTGGTGATTATCCATTCATCATCTAAAGATTCAAGATTCATTGATTATCTTTTTTTACAGCCTTACAACACTCCTTCTTTATAGGATTTACAATAGGAAAAAACCTAAATAAAAGGTGCCCAAAAATGGTTACAGATCCATGAAAATCATTGACTACAAATCCCGTGAATCTCAAGATTTTTTTTATAGTTGACTACCAAGTCAGATTATCTGTCGACTACCAGTCAACCTTCATTCGGTCACTACATGCCCTTTTGTCGACCTCTTGTTGGTTGACCTCTTCGACTTGCTATCAATGTCTTTACCATGTCGAACCACCTCGACCTTTGACTTCAACTTTACCTGATTGAATAACCTCAACCTTTGACTTGATGTCGATCCACCTCAACTTCATGTTTACCCAGTCAAACCACCTCTAACTTCGACTTCCACTGTCAATCGATCCACCTCAACTTTCACTGCAAAGAATATAACAACCCAACATTCTCCCACTTGTTGTCTTTTTTGCTGAAACTAAGAGACCTTTGAGCTTTCATTCATAGACCTAGGGAAACAATGTCCATTAACTCTCTGCACCAAGAGAACTTCACAACACTCACATACTTGGTCAACGAGTCTGCTATGTTTTCCAGCATGTCTACTTTCTCTAGCAGCACCTTGTTTCTTTCCACCATGTCTCTCATGAAATGGTATTGTACATTAATGTGCTTAGTCTTAGAATGATAAGTAGGGTTCTTTTCTAGAAATATTTCACTTTGACTATCGCAACTTATCTTCATATCTCTCTGCTCAAACCTGATTCCTGAACATATTATTTGTATCCATATTGTTTCTTTTCTTCCATGAGTGGTTGCCTTGTATTCAACTTCTATTATTGACAAGGCTATGCCCACCTGTCACTTAATAATCCAGTTGATTTCTCCACCAAACATCTTGAAGATATATCCACTGGTCGACCTCCATCGATCCAGATCTCCAGCCCAGTCGGCATCGACAAAACCATGTACATTTAATTCACTATCACTTCCAAGTTTTCCTTGGTAGAATATAGCATAGTAATTTGTGCCACAAAAATACCTGAATACTCTCTTGAAGACTGTCTAGTGTTCCTTCCCAAGTGTCGACATGTATCTTCTCAACATTCCCACTGCATGGGAAATGTCTATTCGAGTGCAGACCATCGCATGCATTAGACTAGCAACAACACTTGCATAGGGAAGTTGTGCCACATCCTCTATCTCTTCATGTGTCTTTGGAAATTATTCAACAGTTATCCTTGCTCCCATGAGAATTGGCACCTTCATCGATTTTCAATCCTGCATGTTGAAATGTTTCAAAATTGTTTCAATATACTCCGTCTGGTTCAACCATAGCTTTATAGCGTCTCGATATTTCTTAATCTCCATTCCCAGAATGAATTTATCTGCACTGAGATCCTTCATGTTGAACTTGGAGGATAGTTGCTTCTTCACCTCCTTCATTGCATCCATGTTGTTTCCAATTAGAAACTTGTTGTTGACATATAAAGCTACAGATATGAATTTCCCATCTTCTTCTTTGGAGTATATGCAATGATCAACTTTTCTTCTCACAAACCCCAAAATAAGGATGTATGTGTCGAAATTTTGGTACCACATCCTTGATGATTTCTTTAGACCATAAAGGGATCTTTTCAGTTTGCACACCATATATTTCTTTCCCTTTACTACAAATTATTTAGGTTGTTTCATGTAGATTTCTTCTTCCAGGTCCCCATGTAGGAACGTTGTCTTCACATCCATCTGTTCTATTTCTAGATCAAATGTTGCATCCAGATGAATTAGTACGCTAATGGAAGTTATTTTTTCAATAGGGGAAAAAATCTCACTGAAGTCGACTCCTTCGACTTGGGAATATCCTTTCGCTACCATTTGAGCTTTGAATTTCTTGACTTGACCCACTGCATTCTTCTTCTTCTTGAATACCCATTTTCTCCCAACAATATCTCTTCCACTAGGCAAATTGACTAAGTCCCATGTTTCATTCTTGTGCAAGGATTCCATCTCTTTGACCATGGCATCCTTCCATAGTTTTCCCTCTGTTGATTCGACTGCCTCCTCGACCGACTTGGGCTCATCGTCGATGGAAGTTAACACGAATGTGGAACAAAATTCAGGTACACTATACCTTTCAATTGGTTTTCTTACTCTTTATGATATCCTTAGAATTGGGGATGGTTGTTCCACCTCTTCTTCTAATTCAGTTGACTCATCTGAATCATCTTCTTCATTCCTTAGTTCAAACCACATTGTCTCAGGATTATTCTCGGTATAAACAATTTATTCAGGATCAGACTTACTTCCGACTTCTCTGAAGACCACATCTCGATTGTACATTATTTTCCTTGATGCAGGATCCCAAAGCTTATATCATTTCATTCCTTCTTTGTATCCAATGAAAATACATTTGACTTCCTTCTTGTCCACCTTACTCCTCTTTTCCTTGGGAACATGCACAAACGCATCGAAGCCAAATTATTTGAGATGTGAAACTGAAGGATTCTTACCTGACCATACCTCATGTGGAGTCGTGTCGACTAGCACCAATGAAGGAGACATATTCAATATATATTTTGTAGTGTCGTCTGCCTCCGCCCATAATTCTTGTGCAATCCTAGCACCACTGAGCATGCTCCTTGCCTTTTCCATCAATGTTCTATTCATTCTCTCGACAACTCCATTTTTCTATGCGGTATATGGTGTGGTAGTTTTGTGTGCTATGCCACACTACTTGCAGAACTGATCAAATTCTTTTCCATATAATTCACCACCACTGTCAGTTCTCAATACCTTAATCTTATTATATGTATGGTTTTCTACAACAGATTTAAAATCTTTGAATTTCTTGAAAGCCTTTGATTTCTTCCTCAGAAAATATATCCATGTCTTCCTGGGAAAATTATCTATGAAGGGGACATAATACAGGGATCCACCAAGTGAAGGAACTGTAATAGGGCCAAACACATCACTATGAACGAGCTCTAGAATCCCATTTTCCCTTGTCGCTCTAGATGGGAACCTCACCCGAATTTGTTTTCCATAGATACAATATTCATAAAATTCGACTTCTAAATTAAATTCAAGAAATTCTTCGACCATACCTTTGTTATGCATAACTCAAATTACTTTTTCTCCAATGTGTCCCATCCTCTCGTGCCATAGCATGGTCAGGTTGACTTTACGATGAATTTTCGAGTCGGTTTGGATCGAATTAGCCTAATTCAAGTCAAGTCGAGTTGAATTCGATTTAACTTCATGAAAAATGATGTTGTTACATCCAATCGAGTTGAAACTCCCTAGAAACTTGTATAGGGTTCCACTCCAAACTCCTTTCATTAAGACAATCACACCTCTGACCATCTTACATGAATCCTTCTGAAATAGAGTGTGCACTCCAAAATCACTCATCTTACTAACATATATCAGGTTTCTTTCTAAACCTGGAATGCACAACACACCTGGAAGGGTTCTACTCCTCCCATCCTGTAGTATCAGTCAAACTCTTCCCCATCCAACAATTTTAGTTGCCGAGTTGTCCCCCAAGAACACTTCTCCTCCTTCATATCGTTCATATTCGTAGAACCATTCTCTATATGGTTTCATATGATAGGATGCTCATGATTTGATCAACCAAACATCTTGATCCAACTGTGTACTGATCAATGCCAGGTACACATCACCTCCCTTATCTGGAGTTGTGTTTCTCTCAGTCGAGTGCATCTCGTCGGATCATGTATTGACTTCCATCACCTTCAACTTGTATTCCCTTTTGTAATTCCCAATTTTACCGCATTTCCAACATATTATTGTCAACTGAACTAAGGATTTAGATATACCCTTCGAATTATAATTTATACCAAAGAATTTGTATTTATCTCTATCAACCGATCGACCTCTCACTACTAAAGCATCTTTGGTCGATCCTTCCATGTTCTTTCTTCTCTTTTCTTTTGACAGTAGAGATGCAACCACATCTTCTAGCGCTAATGTGGCTGTATTACTCCCTATATCCACAACTAAGATATCCCAGGAGTCTAGCAAAGAACATAATAGGCTAACACATTTCTCCTCCTCAGTGATTTTAATATCCATAGAAGATAACTGGATTATAATGGTATTAAACACATTTAAATGCTTAGTATCACTCATTTGCAAAAGATATAGTTTCTTTATGAGAAATAACTTATTTACCAGGGATTTTGACTGGTACAAGCTTCCCAACTTGTCCCACATTTTATTGCCCGAATATTTACCTGAGACATTCAGAAGTACTGAATATGCAAGACCGAGTCAAATCATACTCCTTGTTCTTCTCTTGAGTTTATCCCATTCTTTCGTCGACATACCCGCCAGAATGGTACCTAGACAAACTTTTTTCCATTGTTCTCGATCTACAAAGATATATTCAATTTTAATCTTCCAAAGATCAAAAATCCAGCCATTGAATTTTTTGATCTCTATTCTCTAGTTGCTCACCATTCTTTAACACAATATTTAAACATTTCTAACTTATGACTCTTAATGAACCTAGAATTTAGCTAAGATCCAAAGTTTTCAAGCGAAGCTCTGATACAACATGTTAGGAAATGAGACAAACTTCCATGCTAAATCTAGTAGAAGACAAGAACAAACATTTAATCAAGAAGGTAAATGACACAACAAGCACACAGTACACAAAGATTTTACCCTAGAAACCCAAACCCGAAAAACTAGCATTCCTTGAGCGTTATGCTCCTTGTTTTGTTATTCATTTAGAATAAAAGGTTACATGTCTAACCTTGGTCCACACCTAAGACACAATAGACATCATACCCTCTTGTTTACACAAGAACAACCCTGTATCCAATTGAACTTACATCTGCATGACCAACAACCTTTAAATTACAGACTCTTGGCGATTAACCATTCATCATCTAAAGATTCAAGATTCATTGATTAGATTTTTTTATAGCCTTACAACACGCCTTCTTTATAGGATTTACAACATGAAAAAACCTAAAGAAAAGGTGACCAAAAAATGGTTACAGATCCATGCAGATCGTTGGCTACAAATCCAACGAATCTTAGGATTCTGTAGCAGTCGACTACCAAGTTGGATTTTGTGTTGACTACTAGTTGGCCTTCATTCGGTCTTCAATTAATCTCCACAAGCCCTCCTGTCGACCTCTTGTCGGTTGACCTATTTAAATTTGTGTCCGATGTATTTACCATGTCGAACCACCTCGACCTTCGACTTCAACTTTACCCGATCGACTAACCTCGACCTTCGACTTGTTGTCAATCCACCTCGACTTCATCTTTACCCAGTCAAATCACCTCAACCTTCGAATTCAACTATCATTCAATCCACCTTGACTTTCACTACAAAGAATATAACAACCCAACAATTGTTTCATATAAAAGCCACGATTTTACGCATTCTTCTAGGCTTGGCATACTTCAACTTGCCTTTGAGATACACTTTTTAACAATAATATATAAACACACATACGATGAAAAGGAACACAAGATGAAGAGACGATACATTGAATCCACATCAGTTCTGCATAAAGTACATCTATTGGGGCCAATCCACCCCTTTTTGAGCCCATTATCCCAAATCAAAAGTTTGTTTCTTAAAGCCAGCCATAAAAGAACTTTTGATTTCAGAGGAGTATGCATTTTCCACACTCACTCCCACACTAGGAATTCTCTTCTTGAAAGACATCCTTAGATTCAGATTTATAGCCAAGCTTAGGAGTTTAATTCCCTATCAGGAGGTTTTTGGACCAGCACAAAGCATCTTCCTCTTCCTCGATTCATTTGATGAAATTGGAGCAGATATTTCCAACAAAGCCTCTCCATTCCACAACAAGTTTGCATTCCAATCCCAGATCCTCATCCAATTTCCAGCCACGCCTTCCGAAAATTTCATGATCTAGGTCTTTAGCATCCCAAAGAAAAAATAGCCCATGCTCATGTAAAAAAGCAATACGATCATCCAATAACTTATAGTCCTCATAAGCCCCTGCCCAAGGGTCCTCCCTCAACCTGAATTTCTTTCTATTGCCAATTTTCTAAACTATCCAATTGTCCATAAGAGGAAAATATTCCACAAAGGATCTCCATACTATTGAAATAGTATTTATTGATTTGTGAGGGGAATGAAACCAATATTCCACTGAGAGCCAACAAATTATTTCGAGGATGTGACTCTGCCCCAATGAAATCTATTAAATGTAAGTCTCCAAGTATTTTTGGTTGTAAGTACCTAGTTGAGAAGGTATACTTTCTTTATACCCCAACCACCCAAATTATTTGGCTAGGAAATTCTAGTCCAATTAACTAATGGAATACCATATGAATTCCTATTTCTAGTCTAGAGAAAATGAAAAGTTTCCTTTCTGATTTTTTTTCAGGATCCATTTCGGGACTTTGGCTATAGATTTCCAATAAACAAGAATGATTGATAGAACTAATTTCAATAGAACCATATGACCTCCCCATGATATCCATATATAAACCCACAAAGAAATTTTAGCTTCAACCTTTTTATATAGCCATAACTTGTCCTAGAAGGAGTAATCATTTGGCTTCAAAACAAAGCTGAGATATTTTAAATTGTCATCAATGCTCTTCCGTGAGAAGGGGAGAAATATGTATAACTGAAACTATAATCCCTCTTGAGGTAATTGTAGAGAATATTTGACATTATCATGTTAATCTCCATACTCATTGCGAGACAAAAAAAGATCCAAAGTATTTTTTAGTACATGGAACTCCTGTGGAGAGATTTCACCGAACAAGAGAACATCGTCAACGAAAAGTAAATGAGAAATAATTTCTGAGGGGGTTACTTTTACTTCTATTATCTCACCTCATATACTGACACTTCCTATTAATTTGTTTATCCCCTTGGCCAATAGAAGAAACATGAAGGGAGATAGGGGGAAACCTTGTCTAAGTCCTCTAGAAGAGAGGAAGAATTTGGAATGGGATGCATTTATAAGAACCGCGAAGGATGAAAAATAAATAAAACCCATTATCCAATGAACAAAAGAGAGATGAATGCCCATTTTAATCAATACAAGACAAAGATAAACCCAACAAACTTTATCATAGGCTTTGGAAAGGTATGGCTTGAGAATAACCAAGGGAAGCTTCTTTAATTATAGTCTGGAGGGCTTCTTGAGCTAGGGAAACAACATCATGGAATTGTCTATTATAAGAAATCCAAATTGCTCCTCATAAATAAATTCACTAAGAAGGGTCTTAATTCTATTGGAAATTATTTTTTAGATGAGCTTATAGATGACGTTGTAACAAGATATCAACCTATAATCTTTGAAGGAGGAGGCATCCTAATTTTTTAGGATGATGGCCAGGTGTGTAGCACTAAAAGAACCAAGGATTTTCCATGATCTCTTGGAATCTTGAACCAATTTAAGAAGGTCCTCCTTAAGAAGCTCATAAAAAACCAGATTAAATTCAACTGTGAGACTGTTGGGACCTGGGCTTTTCCCTTTTTTCATAGAAGAGATAGAAACAAGAATTTCAACTTCTAATAATTTGACATTCAAGGATTCATTCAACTCATCAGAGAAAACCCTTGGAAAAATATTGATCACATTCAACATTTCCTCAATAGTACATCCCCCTGGCTCCTTGAAATTTTTTCCAAAGAAGGTCCTCCCATCCTCTACCTTCTCTTCAAAATATTTGACTTGCATACCTAAGATTGCTACAATGTTATTTTAAGGATTCAATTGATCATAATATGGAAAATGTGTTGTAGTTGACTAACATCATTCAATACAAAGACTTTTCTTCAGTAGAGTGGCCTTATTAATGCTTAAATTAGCAAATGAGTCAATATATATAAGGGCTAAAAACTCCACCCATCACTATCCCAACTTTATTACACTGGTTTTTTTTTAATAATAAAATAAATCATACCACACTTTTGAAACAAAATACATATTTGACCAATAAATAAAATTCCAATAGTTGAAAACATTTATTCCATTGGGGAGGTCTGTGGTTTCTGAAGTGACAAAAATTATGACCTAGGTTTTTCAAAACACCTATATCCATAGTTTTTTTGATACCACAACACCGTGCACGAGTTGGATTAGGGGTTTCCATTCACCTCAGCATTGAGGGGGTGCAAATCCCCTCCTTTCGTAATGTCGTTATCAATGGATTAGGTCCAGGATCAATGATATAAGGAGGATTGTGGCATGATTTCGATGAGGTGTCTCCATATCAAGGGAATAACCCATGTGCAACATCTAACAAGGGGAAATCTATTGAGATGGCCCCTTAACCATCCCATCCAAAGGTGGCTCGTGCATGGGAGCTACAAAAATTCCTTCCGAAGGACCCAACAATGTTGAGATATGAGATCTAGTCAGATCACATGGGGGAGCTCACACAATATATGAAGGATCATGCGCTCATTGGTAAATTTTTGGGCTTATGGCCCTCAAAACCGAATCTAATCAGATGGATCAAAGCTTGGTCAAAACCCGAAGGCCAAATCGATCTCAAGTTGGGATCTAAGGGTTTTTTTACCTCGATATTCCATAACATGTGTAATACACCTAGGTTGAACCCCATCATAAATATAAATGTAATTGTACATATAGGATTATGAGCCATAATACTTTGGGGAAATATTTCCTTTGTATGAATGTATTTTGAAGCCATAGTTCCTATATGGTTATTGGGCTGGTGAGCTTGAAGTTGAAATTCTAGCGAGACTATTTTTGTAAAATTCAATCACACTCGGTTTTAATGAAAACACATCACTACTGCAGACCAACCATGTAAAAGAGTATGGAGGATAAAATCCACCAGAATGGGAAAGGGGGGATAAGCGTCCGGGGAAAAGGGGCTAAGTTAGGGGGCTTAATCCCAAAGGAATATTTTATTAATATTCCCCAAAATGTATAAAGTATAAAGTATGGATATTTAAATATATCCTAAGTACTTATGTTGAGGAACGTATCACCTTGTGAGGGAATCCATGTGGAAACAAGTTAATTCCCAACATGACAAGTGTCAAGTTGGGAAAATGAAAATACAGTTGGGGAAATTTAGTTCCTTTGATCATCTTTCCATCAGGATTCATACCTCACTACCTCCATGCTATTGTCATTTGTACCTTCATGTTGCTAGTACCGTACATGTATCTGTACCACTACCTTGGCTAGATTTGGAGCTGTAATGAAAAGGCAGGTTGTCATGCCTGTAGGTCATTGAAGAAGGGGGTTGTCAGGCCTGTAGGACATTGAAGAAATGGGTTGCTAGAACCATAGGACATTGAAGAAGCGAGTTGTCAGGCCCGTGAACATTCTCCCCACGTGAGAGAACTACTATGAATTGATTTCCCAAAGTGCCAAACTGCATCTACAGGGATCTGAGACTTCCTATCCGACATGTTGTTGAAGTCCCAGAAAGAAAGTGGGGAAGCCAAAGGACTATTGAGCAGAGAAGGGGCACACTTCCTAGGGTGGGACATACATGTGAGGAATGAGGGATTGTAGGTTACTAGTTTGAGTTGGCACCTGTGTCTGAGTTTGTATGTTGTTAAAGAGACCTTATCTTGGTTAGAAACCCTTTACCCAGGTGGAATTTAGCCCTAGCTCGGGGGTGACCCACTACTAAGAGTTTATGAGTAGTGTGGTTTAAGGTTGGGAGGAACGTGGAAGGTATGCACGCAGTTGGTGTTCTTTTTACTAAAGATAAGTGTTTATTGTGTGTTAATTTATGTGTTAAGTTAATAACTGTTCAATTATTCTTATGGGTTTTTTTTATATTCTATAATTGTCTATAGATGTTGTTATCCACAATAATTTGAACAATTGTAGAAGTATATTAGTTACTTAAATGATATTAGAGTTCGGAAAATTTTTGTGTATCATGGCCCAACCTGGGTGGCTAGGGATGTTACAAAGTGGTATCAGAGCCCAATTTTCAAGACTGAGCCTGCATGGGAATATGAATAGAGGGCAGAGCTGATATTTGTAAACTATGTAGGAAAATTGTTTGACAGAATGTCATAAGATGTCTGCAAACTGTTCAATAAAATTATTGCATTGAAATTAAAGGAATTTTGCAAATGATTTGGAAGAACTAAGCCCAAGAATTAAGTATAAGCAAATTTTAGTCTCTAATTTAGCATATTTGGGCGTGTAGATTGTCGAAAGTTGAAGTTATAGAGTGACCATGGTGCCTATGAAAAAATTGAAGCAAAATTGGGAAAAATTCCCCAATTATGCGGTGGAAATTCTTGGAGAATTCATGAGTAATGCATGAAATAAACCAAGAATTAAAATCTCCAAATTTTAATGGCAATCCAAGAAAGAAATTTTGAATTTGGGTATTTTTCTCGTATGATGATGTAAACATGACATAGAGGACATGTGTCAGTTGATGAGGTAGAAGAAATATGTGTATTTCCATGGTGGCAGTTACATCTTGGATGAGATGATAGTTGGCAGGTGATGTGGAGCCATGTGGCAAGACAACTGTCAGTCCCACGAAAACACGGTAAGATCTTGGAATTTGACTAAGTGTTAAGCTATCATGGAGTGCAAAGAGAATTGGGGGTATGGAAAGAGGTACGGTATCCTCGCGGACCCACGAACCCATGGTAAGAAGTGGAAAATTAGCTAATTCCTAAGGATTTGTCAAGCATACGGATGGATGTAGTTATAAGAGTAAAAGAAATATGGATCACTCAAACCCGTGATGAAATTTCAAAATTTGACTAGGTGTCAAGACTTTGTGGGTGTGAAGGATATCGCGGAGATGAAGCATAAGAAAATGACCGCAAAACCACGATGGGATCTTAGAGAAAATGACTAAGTATAGGTTTATAATGGATACGGTGGAACACCACGGTGCCTTTTAGGGGAGGTGGAAGTTATAACATGAATGGAATAAGAAAAAATTATAAGTATGGGAGCAAGTTAAGGGCGGTGAAATGCGAGAGTGCATTTTGGAGACCACGGAAGTTGAAGGAAAGAAATAAAGACCTTATATTCACGGTGAAATATTTTAACACTCAAGATCAAATTCGAAGATAATCAGACGATGACTGTGCATCAAAGCTAGGATGCTCGAGCTAACAAAATTATCTTCCCTGTATTGACATTAATAGTCTTCCTGCTCAAATATTTTGAAGGAGGGACACAATAATTAGTCATGTGGATTCGTGGACAACAGAGTCCATGTATTCAATAAATAATATAAAAAGAAAGATATTAATAATTCACAAGAAATTAGAAATAAATTATTTCTGATAAAATTCTTGAGAACAAAATGTTGTATAAAATGATTGATTTGTTAAATTCTTGTAGCCTTACAAATCCTGTTGCATACACATTTTGCAGAACCAAGATTATAATTCGACATAAGAAAAATTCAACAAGAAGATCAGTAAACCAATATATGGATGATGCCTAAGGAACTTACAATTATGAAGATGAAGGCATAATTTTTGATATGGGCATGGATGCTCCAGTAATAGAATCCAATGGGAATGGAGAAGATAGAAAGGAAGAGAGCATGAAATTGGTGGAGACCATAAAAAGTTTGCAAAATGATGTCCAAAGTTATAAACATGATAATGAGAAGCTTATGAAATCCAAGGAGCAACAAGAAGGCTTCAACATCAAGTTAATGCAGAGCTTGGACATAATAGAGAAGAAGATGGATAAGGAGTCTGAGTCAAGAAAATCAGGGAGTCTTCATTCCTATGATAAGAGGAGAAGAATCATAAGTGTTGGTAGGCATCACCATCACTCCCCAAAGCATTCAACTAGGAGAACACACAGTAGTTCAAGTCCATCCCCTGTCAATAAGCATAAGAAGAATTCTGGAGTGGATGAGCTATAGGGAGAATTAATAAAATCAAACCACCTACATTTGATGGTGAACACAAGAAGAATGAGGATGCTAAGACCTGGTTGTTGGGCATGAGAAAGTATTTTCGGTTGGATAATTACTCTTCACGGGAAGAAGGAATAATTTCTATATATCAAATCAAAAGAAAAACATCAGTGTGGTTACTTGGAGAAAATTCAGTTTGTGCAAGTGCAACAAATTGATGAGAAAAAGGTTACTTGGAGAGAATTCAAAAGGTATTTTCAAAAGAAGTACTTAACCAAATGATACTGTAATAAGAATATGATGGAGTTATTTGAACTCAATCTTCAGAGTATGACCATAGATGAGTATGAAATGATATTCTTAGAGATGCTAAAATATGTTTATTTCATCAAGGATGAACAAGTTAAGATTCAGAGGTACCTGAGTGGGTTTCCATCATTTATCAATGGTAGGATACAGTAAGATGATCCCAAGACACTAGAGGAAAACATAAGGAGAGTTGAATGCCTTTATGATAAACATAGAGGAATAACAACTTTCCAAAAGGCATAGGAAGACAAGAAGAAGAGAAAGATGAAATAGAGGAGGAAGGAGAAAAAACCACCATTCTTCCGAAATAATTCTCAAGGACAACCAACTCCTAAGGAACCCAATATGACTGAGAAAATCGGGAAAAGACCAAGAAAACCACCTATTCAATGTTGGGGTTGTGGGGAAGATCATATGTATAGAGATTGTCCTCAGAGAGGTGAAAAATTGAGGATTGTTCACAATGTACAACAAGATGAAACAATGGAGGAAATAAGCATAAATGTACCTAGGATCTACACAGCTCTAGATAACAAGAAAGTCGAGTTTCAATCACATATTATTGAAGTGGAAGGTAAGATCAACAACCAACACATTGTTATTTTAATTGATTCAGGAGCTAGTCATAGTTATCTAGATCCTAAGATTGTGGAAAGATTTCAATTTCCAAGAAGAAAGGTTGGTAAAACTTGGTTGGTTTAGCTAGCTACAAGAGCTAAAAGAAAGATTAATGAGATGGTTAAGGCATTCCCAATAGACATGAATGGATTAATCACAAAGGAATATTTGAATACCATACCTTTGGGCTCATATGACTATCTAATCAATATGGATTAGTTGGACCAAAATCATGATGTTCTAGACTGTTATAATAAGGATTTTACCTGCTTGGATGAATAAGGGAACATGAGGATAGTTTAGTGTATTCAAAGAGTAGTAACTGTCAGAGAAGTTTTAGCCTTGCAGCTGAAGACAAAATTCAGGAAAGGATGTCAAGTATTTGCACTACATATGGAGGAGGAACCTAAGGATAAATTACCAAGCATCGAAGATTATGCAGTCCTAAAATAGTTTGAAGATGTATTTCAAGAAATATCGAGGTTGCCACCCAAGAGAGATATTGATTTCTCCATAAATCTAATGCCTGGAGTAGCCTCGATATCTAAGACTCCTTATAGGATGAGTACACCAGAATTCATGGAGTTGCAAATGCAGTTGGAGGCACTTCTAAAGAAGGGGTATATACGATCAAGTGTGTCACCTTGGGGTGCCCAGTATTATTTGTGAAGAAAAAGGATGGAACCTTGAGGCTTTGCATTGACTTTAGGAAGTTGAAGAAGGTAAGCATGAAGAACAAGTATCATTTTTCAAGTATAGATGATCTATTTGATCAGTTGAAAGATGCTACAGTATTCTCAAAGATAGATCTCAAGTCAGGTTATCACCAGGTAAGAATTAAGGAAGAAGACATTAGCAAGACTGCCTTCAAAACAAGGTATGACCATTATGAGTTCACAGTGGTGCCATTTGGGTTATCAAATGCACCGACTGTTTTCATGTGTTTAATGAATGGTATTTTTAAAGAATACCTGGATAAGTTTGTCATTGTGTTTTTGGATGACATACTTATTTATCAAAATATGAAGAAGAGCACAAGCAACACTTGAGTATGGTTCTGCAAGTATTGAGATAACCTCCACTATTTGCAAATTTGAGCAAGTTCTCATTCTACAAGTGGAAGATACATTACTTGGGGCATATTATTTAAGAGAAAGGGATAGCAGTGGACCCAGAGAAGATAAAATCCATTAAAGGGTGGCCAATACCAACGAATGTCTTTGAGGTGAGATCATTCATGGGACTTGTAGGTTACTACAAAATATTTATTGAATAATTCTCAAAGATTGCACACCCAATGACTTCCTTGCAAAATAAGGGTGTGAAGTTTGAGTGGACATCAGATTGTCAAAGAAGTTTCCAACACTTGAAGTATTTGTTGACTAGTGCTCCAATATTGAGGATTATTAATCTAAATGAAGACTTCATTGTATGCATAGATGCATGTAAAGAAGGACTTGGTGGAGTTATTAGTGAGAATGGACATGTGGCATGCTAAGAATAAATAAAATTAAATAAATATGAACGACACTATGCCACTCATGATTTGGAATTAGAAGTCATAATGCATTCCTTGAAGATGTGGAGGCACTACCTCATGGGGAAAATATTTGAGTTGAGGATAGGCCATAGTAGTCTTAAATATTTATTTGGACAATAAACTCTAAATACCAAGAAAAGGTGGTTAGAATTCCTCAATGAATATGACTTTGATATAAATCATATCAAGGGTAAAGAGAACAAGGTGGTTGATACACTCAGTAGGAGAGTGTATGGGATGTATGTTACAACCATTAGCATGTACACATCATATTTGAAAGATAGAATTTTAGAGGCTGCAAAATCAAATCTACAATACATGGAAATAAAGACAAAATTACAACAAGGTATTTTGCAGTAGAAAATTGAGAATTTTTAGTTTAAAAAGGATGAAATTATTTTGTACAAAGGTAGAATTTATGTGTCAAATTCTCAGAAATTGAAAAATATGATATTAAAATAAATGAATAACGTTCCTTATGTTGGACACCTGGGTTACCGTAAGACTATTAAATTTTTCAAGAGCCAATATTATTGGCCAGGTATGAAGAACGAGGTTGCCTATTTTATTGCCAAGTGTTTGGAATGTCAAAAATTCAAGGTTGAGCACAAACACCCAGCTGGTTTGCTACAACCATTACCCATTCTTGAGTGGAAATGGGAAGTTTTAACAATGGATTTCATCACCAAGCTCCTCAAAACAACCAAGCAACATGATTCCATCATGGCGGTGGTGGATAAACTTACTAAATCTACCCACTTTGTTCCAGTAAATCTCACTCACAAGGCATCCAACATTTTTTATATTTATATGAGAGAAATTGCTCGAATACATGGTATACCCAAGAAAATTGTGTCTGACAGAGATCCAAAATTTACATCAAATTTTTGGAAAGGATTATTCAAAGGATTTGGGACCAATCTAAACTTTAGCACAACCTATCATCCAGAGTCAGATGGGAAAATAGAGAGAGTGAATCAAGTGATTAAAGATATGTTGAGGATGTATGTGATGGATAAACCATACAAATGGGAGGATTATTTGCATTTGGTGGATTTTTATTATAACAATGGGTATCAAGCATCTCTAAAAATGAGCCCATTTGAGGCATTTTATGGCAGAAAATGCAACACACTAGTGAGTTGGGACAACCCAACAGACAGAGCAGTGGTTGGACCAAAATTACTTAGGAAAATGGAAGAGCAGATTGTGAGAATAAAACATAATTTAAAGGCTTCCTAGGACAAGAAAAATAGTTATGATAATAAGGGAATAACTCACAAAGAGTTCAAAGTGGGTGACCGGGTGTTTTCAAAAGTAAAGGCCAAGAGAAGTTTCCTAAAGTTGGGAAATTGTTCAAAACTGGAATCTTGTTATTGTGGGGCATTTGAAATCCTAGAGAGGATTGGTTCTGTAGTATACATGCTTGCCTTACCTGCATCAATATGTATTAATAATGTATTCCATGTATCGTTTCTTAAAAAGTATGTACTTGATGCTAACCATGTCATTGATTCAGGTGGAGCAAGAAGGAGACTTCTGAGTTCAACCAGTATGCATATTGGATCAGAAGGTCAAGTTGCTCCGGAATTGAGCAATAGGACTGGTAAAGGCCCAATAGACATAGTATAGTCACGAGGATGCAACTTGGGAGCATGAGGATGTTATGCGGATAGAGTATCTACATCTGTTTGAGGACTTTTGAATTTTTTACAGTATACGTGTATCTACTGCACTGAGGATTGTGCATAAATAAGGGGTAGGGGAATGTAATACCCCTAGGTCGAACCCCATTGTAAATATAAATGTAATTGTGCATATAGGATGATGAGCCATAATAATTTTGGGCCAAAGTGCCTTTGTATGAATATATTTTGAGGCCATAGTGCCTGTATGGTTATTGGGTTGGTGAGTTTGAAGTTGAAAGGCCAACGAGCCTATTTTTGTAAAATGCAATCACACTTAGTTTTAATGAAAACACATCACTACTATAGAAAAACCATGTAAATGAGTATGGGAGGATAAAATCCACCAGAATGGGAAAGAGTGGCTAAGAGTTTGGGGAACAACGACTAAGCTAGGGGGCTTAAGCCCAAAGGGATATTTTATTAATATTCCCCATAATGTATAAAGTATAAAGTATGGATATTTAAATATATCCTAATTCCTTATGTTGAGGAACATATCACCTTGTGAGGGAATCCATGTGGAACCAAGATAATTCTTAACATTACAGGTGTCAAGTTGGGAGCATGAAAATATAATTGGGGAAATTTAGTTGCTTTGATCATATTTCCATCAAGATTCACACCTCACTATGCCCATGCTACTGTCATTTGTACCTTCATCTTTCTAGTACCGTACCAGTACCAGTATTAGGACCTCTGTTAGATTTGGAGTTGGAATGAAGAGGCGGGTTGTCAGGCCCGTAGGACATTGATGAAGTGGGTTGTCAGGACTGTAGGGCATTGAAGAAATGGGTTGTTAGTCCTGTAGGACACTAAAGAAGTGGCTTGTCAAACCTGTGAGCATTCTCTCCAGGTGAGAGAACTATTGGGAATTGATTTCCCAAGGTGCCAAACTACAACTACAGGGCTCTGAGACTTCATGTCTGGCCTATTGCTGAAGCCTCAGAAGGGAAGTGGGGAAGTCGAAGGACTGTTGAGCAGAGAAGGGACACAATTCCTGGGGTGGGACATGCATGTGGGGAATGATTGATTTTAGGATTTTAGTTTGAGTTGGCACTTGTGTATGAGTTTGTATGTTGTTAAAGAGACTTTATCTTGGTTAGAAACCATTTACCCAAGTGGAATTTATCCCCATCTCAGGGGTGACCCACTGCTGAGAGTTTATGAGTGGTGTGGTCTAAGGCTGGGAGGAATACATAAGTTCTGCATGCATTTGGTGTTCCTTTTATTAAATATAAATGTTTATTGTGTGTTAGTTTATGTGTTATGTTAATAATTATTCAATTATTCTTATGGGTTTTTCTGTATATGTTGTAATTGTATATAGATTTTGTTATCCACGTTAATATGAGGAATTACAGAAGTATATCAGTTACTTAAATGGTATCAGAGTTTGGAAAAATTTTGTGTGGCATGGCCCAACCTGGGTGGTTGGGGATGTTATAACCTGGAAGATCAAGATTGGGTCTTTGAAAATGGACCTTATTTTTTCAACTTGGCCAGATTACATCTGAGATTCTGGACTAGACCCTTTATTCCAAAGAAGGAAAATTTTAACCATGCACTGGTCTGGATCCACCTCTACTCACTTCCTTAGGAATTATGTCTAGAAGAAATATTGCAAGGTATTGGAAACACGTGAGGTATTTGATGTATCGATTCCAACATAAATTGAAAATTTTCAAACAATCTCTTAAAGAATGGAACAAAAATGTTTTTGGGAACATTTTCCAAGCAAAAAAATATCTAGAGCACATAATGTAAACAATATACCAGGGAATTATTACTTAGGGACATACAAATCAACTAAAAGAGGGAGAGGCTTTAGTCAAGCAATAGCTAGAAGAGAGATATGCTCAAGAAGAAACCTTTTGGAGGAAAAAATCTAGGGTCCAGTGGCTCAAGGAGGGTGAGAAAAAATCTAAATTCTTTCATGGGTCCATGATCTAGCAAAGGCATATCAATAGAATTGCGATGCTAGAGGACGCAAGGGGACAATCGATAATGGATCACCCTGAGATATAACGGGAACTGGTCAACTTCTACCAAGATCTACTCATGGATCCGTGTCCAGACAGATCTGTGACCATTGGAAAAATCACTCAACATATACCCTCCCTGATTATAGAGGAATAAAATGCATCCCTTCTCAAGCCTATTACTTAAGAGGAGGTGGAGCATGCAATAAAGGAAATGCCCTGAGGAAAATCCCCTGAGCCAAATGAGTTCACCACAGACTTCTCTCATCATTGTTGGCCTCTGGTTCGGGAAGAGGTTTGGAAGATGATGGAGGACACTCACAACACTCTGAACATGCGTTTAGCCCTCAACGCCACCTTTCTCACTCTTATTCCCAAGTAGGATCAAGTCTCTCACCCAAAGCAATTTTGTCCAATTTCTCCATGTAATGTCATCTACAAGATTATCACAAAGATAAAAACTCTTCACCTTAAACCTCTCCTTCCTTTTATCATTTCTATTAATCAATATGGTTATGTAGAATGATGCCAAATAATGGACAATGTCATCCTTTATCAATGGACTCCCCGAAGTTGTTAGTAATCCTTTCATGCTCATCAAGCTGGATCTATCAAAAGCTTTTGATAAACATAGCTGACAATACATGCGTTCTCTCCTCCTTACCTTTGGCTTATGTGAGACCTCGGTGAATTGGATCATGATGGCCCTCACTTCCTTGGATTTTTTCTCTATCTTGGTTAATGGTGTGTCCTCCCTCCCGTTTGTTCCCTTCCAAGGAATACAACAAGGGGACCCTCTCTCGCCTCTCCTTTTTGTGATCATGGCAGAAGGATTCAGTTCATCCATCAAAGCTTCCATAGTCTATGGATCCCTCAATGGCCTGCATCTGCGTGGCATGGACACCCCTATCTCACATTGTCAATTTGTCGATGATACCATGTTGATAAGCACCCCCACTTCCTAAGAATCCCGATGTTTTTTCAGCATTCTCAATGACTTCAACGAAGCCTTAGGTACCTCCATCAACATGGACAAATCCCATATATTTTTCTTCAACACCCCTAGAGTTGTCCAATCTTTCATCTCTTGCATCCTCAGGTTCTGTGGGAGATTGCTTCCTTCCAAATGCCTTGGTATCCCCCTCATTGATAATGCCCTTAGAAATGCCTCATGGGAGGGGATGATCTCTTCTCTCAATAAATACCTCTCCTCCTAGAACTTCCTATCCCTTAATCTAGCTGGTTTTTTGGTGCTCCTCAAATCAATTTTGTAGGCCATCTCGATATACATTTTTTCATCCCTCACCATCCCCAAATATGTGCTTAAGAAAATCAAGAAAATTTAGATAACTCTTGTGTGGCATGGTACTTAAGATGGTTGAAAATGGGCTTTAGTTAAATGATAAAATCTTTTCAAGCCGAAACTAGATGGCGGTCTGGGCTTGAGAGACCCTGATATGCTCAATCAGGTCCCGAGTGCAAAAATTTGGTGGATATTTCTCAAGCATACCAAAGACCTCTGAGTACAATTGTGGCACAAAAACTATTTTCCTGGGGTGGAGGAGGTGCAACTGATTTGCTTGAATGAACATAAAATGGATCACTCATATGGAATGGTGCCTGGAAAAATCGTGCCATTTTTCAAGAGCATGCCTTCTGGGAGATCAAAGAGGGGAGGGATGCCTTATTCTGGTCAAACTCCTGGAAATAAAGGCCCCCATTGTGTCAGTTGGATCAATTAGCAGTAATATGGTCTAGCCATAATCAAAATCAAAATCAAAGGGTTATGGACTTCTGGAAACATTTCCCCTTCTCCTCTACTTGGCGTGAATGGAAAACCACTCACTGAGAGTTAAGCATTCCTAAAGATATAGACCTAGGGCCTTGGAAAGAGGAAGTGACACAACGAAAAATACGTATCAAGCATGGTCCAAACATCCTTTGATGTGGGCATCTATCCAAAGGGGTCTTCTCAATTAGGGAGGCCTACAATTTGATGACCAACTTTCACCAAATGCCCAAAGAGAATATTTGGAAACCAAACTTATGGCCCAAAATCAACACTTTTCTATGGTTGGTCACCCATAGGTAGATCCTCACTTGGGACAACCTTCAAAAAAGGGGCTTCATTGGTCCATCTATGTGTCCCCTATGTATTCAAAATGAGGATACCTTGGAGCACATACTCAACTAGTGTGATTACAACTCCACTGTATGGGACCAAGCTGCCCAAGTTATGCATACTTTAGATCGACAAAGGGGCAGTCTTACTGCCAAGATTGACTGTCGATGCCCCTGTTCTTACAAGAGTACGGTATTAAGCATAATCTGGTAGCTTTTTCCAGGATTCATCCTATGGAAATTATGGAAGGAAAGGAATAAGAGAATCTTTCACTCCTCTCAACAGCTTTGGCACGTGTTTTGGGACAAAATTCAAGTCAACATCAAGGAAACAATTCAACTTCAAAAATGGTCTGCCGAGGATTGGCCTAGTGACCCAAGGGACCTTCAAATTTTGTCCCATTGGGATCTCTACCTTGTGCCAGATCTAGATCAGCCACCCAATCAACCA
>JASDQU010736762.1:121377-142973 GCA_032191745.1 Picea mariana | reverse complement strand
TCTTCTTATTAATATGATAAGTAGTATTTATATTCTGTACATTATCATTCTTATGAGCACCCAGTCTTTGTGAGGCTACCACCTCTGTTTTACAAGATGCAACTTGCTAAGAGCACCAACTCTCTAGTTTCTTTAGCACCCACTAGAAGAAAGCAACAACTCCCTGAGTGTTCTAGCACCAACTGGATGGAAGCACCAACTTCCAGTCACACATTCACCAACCTGTGTAATAGAGAACAATCCTTCTCCCTTGCACCACCTTGCCACCCTGGTTTCTTTGGATGCCACCAGATGGAAGATACAACTCCCTGTGTTCAAGCACCAACTTGAAACTCAGAGGACAAAAGTCCTCCCTAGCACCTCCCTACCACCCTTAGATATAAATATTTGTTACTAAAATTCATTACAGTGATATAATATTAATCAATGGATTACCAGTCTCATCACTGTTCTGCTACACTGCCCTTCTCTGCCTGCATCAGTGTCTTCCTTCTGGAATCTTCTTGCGCTTTCTGTTCTTCTGCTCTGTCTCTGCTTGCGCACCTCAACTTTTTATTTCTCTCTCAAATCATGCTTCACTGTTTTATCTCTTTTTGTTCATGCTATATTCTCCATTACATACAGTTCAACTTGTTTTTCATAGAAACAACAACCTCTCTCTGTCACAACATTCTCCTTTTATTCATGCTCTCATCCATCGCTACACTCCCATCTCCAACGCTCAAGTCAGCCATCTCAGAACACTCATTTCTGGAATCTCAGAACACTCATTTCGGGAAACTCAGAGTGCTTAAGAGCCATGATTCCAACGCTCAGGAAAGAATGATTTAGCCACTAAGGAACAATGATTCAGTTAGTGTAACTAAATCCTAATTGATCAAGAAATCACAAGATGAAACAGTAACACTTCGATCAGATTCAGTTTGATCTGCGTCGTTGGATTATATATTATTTAAATCCCTTATCTCACATGACCAATGGTGGTGACCAAACGTTAGTCTTAACGAGAGCTTGAGAACTTATCAATTCAACGGTCACGATTCAATCTCCTGAAATGGATGACTGGTGTAACTTTGACATTTCGCCTTTCGTAACTTTTGGGTTTGAAACCTTTCAAAACTTCTGAATCAGATTTCCTGAAGAGATCGGACGGTTTACATTTATTTCACAGAAACAGATCAATCGTTAGATTTGATTCTTACAAGGATTAATTTGACAACTAGGACCTAATCAACCGTTGAGATGGATGGCCACCTTTTACTCTGAGTCTTCGGCTATTATACTTATGCTATCCTTCCACTGTATCTTGATCAATGGTTGAGAGTGCACGTGACATCAGATCGACGATCAAGATGTCCTTTGGGTCTCTGGACTTCGGAGATTTCAAATTACGTTATCCTTCCACTGGAGTAGATCAACGGATGAGAATACACCTGAAGTGATCTTTTAGATCGGATGACTTGTGTCCTTGCTGATGTGGTCTGCCACATATGTCCTTTGCTGACGTGGTTTGCAATATATGTCCTTTGTTGACGTGGTCTGGCACATGTCTTTTGCCGATGTAGTCTGCCACATATCCTTGCGAACGAGGTTTGCTGACGTAATCTGCTGACATAGATCTCCCTGATCTAACAGTCATCATATGTTCTCCAGATCCGATGGTCCTTAGTCATTTCGGATTTTCAGCTCTCCGGGCTTTGGGTTTTTCAAATCTCAAATTTTCTAGAGCGTAACCTCCCCGCCTTTTTATATCCGAAGTGAATGATGTTCGTCGATCATGTTCTTAGATCGATGGCTCGATCTATCTATGGTGAAAATTTTCTATCTTATCATGTCCTTCCACTTGAATTGATCCAACGATTGACGGGTATTCTCATAAGAGAGATCTCAGATCTTTTACCTTACTTATCCTAGCCTTCCACTCGAAATGATCCAATGGATGACGGGAATTCGGGTTTGATCTAACGACTGACGGGTATTCGTATAATCAAACTTGTTTTAGATTTAGTTCGAGCAAATTCTACACGATATTTGGTCGTTACAATGCTGCTATTATATATGTAATTATGCATTTCCACCCTCGCCCTGATATGGCATTAGCAAAATACGTACTTTGAGTTAGAATGGAGAATCATTACTTACGTGCATGTGGTCTTGTGTAACCACTTGTCGCTTTCATGCATGATTGACCAAGCTGATCTATCTCTAGAAACGTATGTCTAACATTGTATACGATATTATGCATGCCATGACGAATAGATGATTCATGCAATGCCGAATAAATAGATGCTTCTGAAACACGATGCAATGAGATACGGTTGTGGAAAACAAAACACTTATTAGTTAGAGTTGGGATAGTGCCTTATATCACCCGACGATAAGATATCCCTGGCTGGATACCATTTGAGGAGGGTTTTAGTCATTATATATTGTGGTACTCCCCTGTGTGTGCAATCTCACTGGGATACATCAGCCCTTTTAGATTATCTTGTCCTTCCACTAAAATGTGATCTAATGGCCGCGAAGACACTTGAAGCAGATCAAAAATCAATGATGATTACAGAACCATAACTTGCGAGTGATTTAACTTGTCACCAAAACTCTGCAATTTGACGTTGTGTGTCGTTGGTGAGTCAACCACAATTGTCGATATTCGAGGCTATAAGATCTGATGCTCCTGAGTAATTGCGAGAATGGAAATAACACGATCTTTAATTCTCCTTTCGTTCTCCGTAATCTATCCCTACCGTTGATCTGGTGATTGCGCATCCGACGGTTACAACTCAATCCGACTTAATCTGATCATTTGTTGGATCAACCACAGTCGTCGATATCCGATTCTACAAGATATGATGATCTAGACCAATTGCAAGATTGGAACTAGCGAGTTGTTTAATTCTCCTTCCGATCTCCACAATCTATCCCTGTCATTGATCTGGCGATTGCGCATCCGACGGTCAAGACTTCATATGACTTAAACTGATCGTTTGTTGGATCAACCACAGTCTTCGATATTCGAGTCTATGAGATCTGACGATCTAGACCAATTGCGGGATTAGAACTAGCGAGTTGTTTAATTCTCCTTTCGCTCCCTGCAATTCATCCCTGCTGTTGATCTGGCTTGCAAATCTGATGGTCACGATCCTCCAATGATCCTTAAGTCCACGGTCACTCATATGACCGATGTCTGTAAAATGAGACGATCAACACGGTCGATTTCTTGATCGAACGACGGCTGAGGCTTCTCACCCTAAGCTTATGCTTTTTCTTCTGAGATTTGATCTCTGCATACTGTTCACTCCTCCTCTGAGCTTATGCTTTTCATGTTTTCCATCGTCGTTATTGTTCTTTCCATCAATGAAAAGCACACTCTTCCTATAAAATATGCCAACACTTTCAAACATTATACTCATCATAGTAGCAATTTATTTTAATAGACAATAGACCATCTAGTCATCAAGATATACTTCTAAAAAGTTGTGTATGCAGTACCTAGAGGATTAAATGATGATTATTGAGAACAATAATGGCATATTCTTTAGTTTCAATGGCATGAAATTATGGGTATATAATCCCCATTGTATTGCAAAAGTAGTCTTTTTATTTTCCTCATCAATTCTAACGTGGTGATATCTAGAAAATCCATTTCTGAATGATTATGCCTCCTTTACTAGAACATGGTACAATATCTCATCAATAAATGGTGGTGGAAATGGATCATTGACACAAGTAGCCTCCAATCCCTGAAAATATACACATACTCTTATTTCTCCCATGCTTGTTTTCTTATCATGGTTGATGATGGGGCTTATCCAAACAAACTCATCTACTAGGAAGATCGAACTAGTAGTTAACATTTTATATTATTTCCTCTTTCACTTTTTGCTTGACTCTAGGGTTAAGTTTGTAGGGCCTATTCTTTATGGGCTTGACATCATATTTAGTTCAATCTTCATTTTTCCGAATCCTTCTTTGATCCCTTTTAATTCTATAATTTTTTGTGGGAAGGGTCATTTTTACTCCTTTAGCAGTGCTTCTAGTTCACGGGTTGTCTCTTAATCCTAATAATCCTTGATCAATGCCAGTCTTGGGTTTTATTTTGATTTGATGTCTATATTTATAATTTTCAAAAGTTCCTGGTATATCTATTGGTTTGATTAATTGTCGATATACTTCACAATTATTTTCCATTTTGTTTCCTTGAAGGTGAAATGATGCAACTCATCTAATTCACCATCATTATCATCACTCTTAAAGAATGAATGAAAACATATGAGCTTTTGAAGGGTACTTAATATTTTTTTCAACTATGGTATTTTGGCTCTTCTTGCATGCTTGAATATTTGTCTACACATTCTTGTTATCCAATATAAAAGATTTGATAATTTTTGGAGTAGCTATAATTTTTGGAGTCTTACCGGTAAGCAATAAATCTACAACAAAAGAAGTTTTTTTATTACATCAAACATCTTCATTATCGTCCTCGGATTTTCATGGATACACAAGGCCCTAGGGATCAGGTTGAGTGTATATATGAACATATGTACCTAGAGATTCTTTGGGTGTCTCACACACATCCACTATGGTTCAAACGGTTGTTGTTGATGGTTATGAACACGACCATTTTGGCATTATTTTTTTTTAATTTCATGGAAACATCGTTAGTTTTACAACGCAAGCTATCGATTTTCGTAGGGAGAACCAAATTTTCGTCAGAATGACAACAAAAAGAAATGAAAATTTTCATCACAAATAAATCCAATTCATCATTAAATATTTGATCAGTTCGTCAGACTTCTAACGGACTTCAAAAAACCAATTTTTCGTTAAATAGTCAACCTGTTTGTCGGACTCCCAACAAACCTACGAAATCTAATTCGTTGTTAAAAGGTTATTTAGTTCGCTTGATTTCTAATGGACCTACGAAGGACGTTCAATGGACTTTGAAGTTGATAAAAAATGAACTTACGATCGAAACATAGTTTAGTTTCTTGTTCGATGATCGATTTTCGATGAAAATGGGTTAAGGATTTGTCACTTTTGAGACATGTTTGCAACACAAATTTTTGTCAAAAATTGGGACCAATGTACTAGTGTCTATAAAAATAAGAAAAGGACGACCACTCAAATTCCTGGATAGTCTTAGATTTGGGTCAACAAAGACTAAAGAATAAAAACCTGAACTTTGATTTGATCATTAGCCCAATTAATCACCATCTTTCATGACCTATAATTTCAAGACTCTATGTTTTTTAGAAGTGTGCAATAACATCCACAGTGAAGAGAACTCAACTTTATTGTTGGATCCATGCCCCGGAGCATAACAAACATGAAAGTATTGGATTGCATTTAAAAACAAAACCATACCAATCTTAGATCTAGGGGGATTCCCTTGACTTTCTCTGTCGAAGAAACCCTAAAGAACATCAAAACATGGTGAAGGAATAATCAACTTATGGGGATTCAACCTTTTGGTTTCCCATTTGAAGTCCCGAGTGATATTTTCAACCATGTATGCCACGACTTCCACCGAAGTCTAATTCTCTTGGAATAAGGTGAGATTGTGAGTCCACCAAATAAAGTATATAAAAAATCATGGTAAGCAGTCATCAAAAACCATTGTTGTTAGGAAATGAAACACACTTCCACACTAAATCTAGCATAAGAGAGGAAGAAATATTTAATCAAGTAAATGACACAACAAGCACACAATACACATATATTTTACCCTAGAATCCCAAACCGGGAAAACCAACATTCCTTGAGTGTTCTGCTCCTTGTTTTATTATTTATTCAAAATAAAATCTTGCATGTCTAACCTTGGTCCAAACCTAAGATACAATCGACATCATACCCTCTTGTTTACACAAGAACAACCCTATAGCCAATTCAGATTACATCTATATGACTAGCAACCTTTAAATTACAGACTCTTGGTGATTATTCATTCATCATCTAAAGATTCAAGATTCATTGATTATCTTTTTTTACATCCTTACAACACTCCTTCTTTATAGGATTTACAACAGAAAAAACCTAAATAAAAGGTGCCCAAAAATGGTTACAGATCCATGCAAATCATTGGCTACAAATCCTGTGAATCTCAAGATTTTTTTTATAGTTGACTACCAAGTCAGATTATCCATCGACTACCAGTCAACCTTCATTCGGTCTTCAGTCAGTCGCTACATGCACTCTTGTCGACCTCTTGTTGGTTGACCTCTTCGAATTGCTATCAATTTCTTTACCATGTCGAACCACCTCGACCTTTGACTTCAACTTTACCCGATCGAATAACCTCAACCTTCGACTTGATTTTGATCCACCTTGACTTCATGTTTACCTAGTCAAACCACCTCTAACTTTGACTTCCACTGTCAGTCGATCCACCTCAAATTTCACTGCAAAGAATATAACAACCCAACATTCTCGAACTTGTTGTCTTCTTTGCTGAAACTAAGAGACCTTTGAGCTTTCAGTCACAGACCTAGGGAAACAATGTCCATTACCTCTCTACACCAAGAGAACTTCACAACACTCACATACTTGGTCAACGTGTCTGCTATGTTTTCCAGCGTGTTTACTTTCTCTAGCAGCACCTTGTTTCTTTCCACCATGTCTCTCATGAGATGGTATTGTACATTAATGTGCATAGTCTTAGAATGATAAGTAGGGTTCTTTTCTAGAAATATTTCACTTTGACTATCGCAGCTTATCTTCATATCTCTCTTCTCAAACACGATTCTTGAACATATTCTTTGTAGCCATATTGTTTCTTTTCTTCCATGAGTGGTTGCCTTGTATTCAACTTCTATTGTTGACAAGGCTATGACCGCCTGTCACTTAATAATCTAGTTGATTGCTCCACTGAACATCTTGAAGACATATCCACTAGTCGATCTCCATCGATCCAGATCTCCAGCCCAGTCGGCATCGACAAAACCATGTACATTTAATTCACTATCACTTCCAAGTTTTCCTTGGTAGCATATAGCATAGTATTTTGTGCCACAAAAATATCTGAATACTCTCTTGAAGACTGTCTAGTGTTCCTTCCCAAGTGTCGACATGTATCTTCTCAACACTCCCACTACATGGGAAATGTCTATTCGAGTGCAGACCATCACATGCATTAGACTAGCAACAACACTTGCATAGGGAAGTTGTGCCACGTCCTCTATCTCTTCCTGTGTCTTTGGAAATTATTCAACAGTTATCCTTGCTCCCACGAGAATTGGTACCTTCATCGATTTTCAATCCTGCATGTTGAAATGTTTCAAAACTGTTTCAATATACTTCGTCTGGTTTGACCATAACTTTCTAGCGACTCAATCTTTCTTAATCTCCATTCCCAGAATGAAGTTATCTGCACTGAGATCCCTCATGTTGAACTTGGAGGATAGTTGCTTCTTCACCTCCTTCATTGCATCCATGTTGTTTCCAATTAGCAACATGTTGTTGACATATAAGGCTACAGATATGAAATGCCCATCTTCTTCTTTGGAGTATATGCAATGATCAACTTTTCTTCTCACAAACCCCAAAATAAGGATGTATGTGTCGAAATTTTGATACCACATCCTTGGTGATTGCTTTAAATCATAAAGGGATCTTTCCAGTTTGCACACCATATATTTCTTTCCCTTTACTACAAATTCTTCAGGTTGTTTCATGTAGATTTCTTCTTCTAGGTCCCCATGTAGGAATGTTGTCTTCACATCCATCTGTTCTATTTCTAGATCAAATGTTGCATCCAGATGAATTAGTACGCTAATGGAAGTTATTTTTTCAATAGGGGAAAAAATCTCACCGAAGTCGACTCCTTCGACTTGGGAATATCCTTTTGCTACCATTCGAACTTTGAATTTCTTGACTTGACCCGCTGCATTCTTCTTCTTCTTGAATACCCATTTTCTCCCGACAAGATCTCTTCCACTAGGCAACTTGACTAAGTCCCATGTCTCATTCTTGTGCAAGGATTCCATCTCTTTGACCATGGAATCCTTCCATAGTTTTCCCTCTGTTGAGTTGACTTCCTCCTCGACCGACTTGGGCTCATCGTCAATGGAAGTTAACACGAATGTGGAACAAAATTCAGGCAGACTATACCTTTCGATTGGTTTTATTACTCTTTATGATATCCTTAGAATTGGGGATGGTTGTTCCACCTCTTCTTCTAATTCAGTTGACTCATCTGAATCATCTTCTTCATTCCTTAGTTCAAACCGCATTGTCTCAGGATTATTCTCGGTCTAAAAATTTTATTCAGATCAAACTTACTTCCGACTTCTCTGAAGACCACATCTCGATTGTACATTATTTTCCTTAATGCAAGATCCTGGAGCTTATATCCTTTCATTCCTTCTTTGTATCCAATGAAAATACATTTGACTTCCTTCTTGTCCACCTTACTCCTCTTTTCCTTGGGAACATGCACAAATGCATCGAAGCCAAATTATTTGAGATGTGAAACTGAAGGATTCTTACCCAACCATACCTCATGTGGAGTCATGTCGACTAGCACCAATGAAGGAGACATATTCAATATATATTTTGTAGTGTTGTTTGCCTCCGCCCATAATTCTTGTGCAATCCCAGCACCACTGAGCATGCTCCTTACCTTTTCCATCAATGTTCTATTCATTCTCTCAACAACTCCATTTTTCTATGCGGTATATGGTGTGGTAGTTTTGTGTGCTATGCCACACTACTTGCAGAACCGATCAAATTATTTTCCATATAATTCACCACCGTTGTCAGTTCTCAACACCTTAATCTTATTATATGTATGGTTTTCTACAAGAGATTTAAAATCTTTGAATTTCTCGAAAGCCTTTGATTTCTTCCTCAGGAAATATATCCATGTCTTCTTGGGAAAATTATCTATGAAGGGGACATAATATAGGGATCCACCAAGTGAAGGCACTGTAATAGGGCCAAACACATCATTATGAACCAGGTCTAGAATCCCATTTTCCCATGTCGCTCTAGATGGGAACCTCACCCAAATTTGTTTTCCATAGATACAATGTTCATAAAATTCGACTTCTAAATTAAATTCAGGAAATTCTTTGACCATAACTTTGCTATGCATAACTCAAATTAATTTTTCTCCAATGTGTCCCATCCTCTCATGCCATAGCATGGTCAGGTCGACTTTACGATGACTTGTCGAGTCGGTTTGGATCGAATCAGTCTGATTCGAGTCGAGTCGAGTTGAATTCGATTTGACTTCATGAAAAATGATGTTGTTACATCTAATCGAGTCGACACTCCGTAGAAACTTGTATAGGTTTCCACTCCAAACTCCTTTCATTAAGACCATCATACCTCTGACCATCTTGCATGAATCCTTCTGAAATAGAGTGTGCACTCCAAAATCACTCATCTTACTAACATATATCAGTTTTCTTTCCAAACCTGGAATGCGCAACACACTTGGAAGGCTTCTACTCCTCCCATCCTATAATATCAGTCAAACTCTTCCCCGTCCAACAATTTTAGTTGCCGAGTCGTCCCCCAATAACACTTATCCTCCTTCATATCATTCATATTCATAGAACCATTCTCTATATGGTGTCATATGATAGGATGCTCATGATTCGATCAACCAAACATCTTGATCCGACTGTGTACTGATCAATGCCAGGTACACATCACCTCCCTTATCTCGAGTTGTGTTTCTCTCAGTCGAGTGCATCTCGTCGGATCATGTATTGACTTCCATCGCCTTTGACTTGTAGTCCCTTATGTAATTCCCAATTTTACCGCATTTCCAACATATTATTGTCAACTGAACTGAGGATTTAGATATACCCTTCGACTTAGACTTTATACCGAAGAATTTGTCTTTATCTCTATCAACCGATCGACCTCTCACTGCTAAAGCATCTTTGGTTGATCCTTCCATGTTCTTTCTTCTCTTTTCTTTTGACAGTAGAGATGCAACCACGTCTTCTAGCGCTAATGTAGCTATATTACTCCCTATATCCATGACTAAGCTATCCCAGGAGTCTAGCAAAGAACATAATAGGCTAACACATTTCTCCTCCTCAGTGATTTTGATATCCATAGAAGATAACTGGATTATAATGGTATTAAACACATTTAAATGCTCAGTCACTGAACTTCCATCACTCATTCTCAAAAGATATAGTTTCTTTTTGAGAAACAACTTATTTACCAGGGATTTTGATTGGTACAAGCTTCCTAACTTGTCCCACATTTTCTTGCCCGGATATTCACCTAAGACATTCAGAAGTATTGAATATGCAAGACAGAGTCAAATCATACTCCTTGCTCTTCTCTCGAGTTTATCCCATTCTTCCATCGACATACCCACCATAATGGTACCTAGACAAACTATTGTCCATTATTCTTGATCTACAAGGATATATTCAATTTTAAGTTTCCAAAGCTCAAAATTCTGGCCAATGAATTTTTCGATCTCTATTCTCGAGTTGCTCACCATTCTTTAACACAATATTTAGCACAATATTTAAACATTTCTAACTTATGATTGTTAATGAACCTAGAGTTTAGCTAAGATCAAAAGTTTTCAAGCCAAGCTCTGATACCACATGTTAGGAAATGAGACACACTTCCATGCTAAATCTAGTAGAAGACAAGAACAAATATTTAATCAAGAAGGTAAATGACACAACAAACACATAGTACACAAAGATTTTACCCTGGAAACCCAAACCCGGAAAAATAGGATTCCTTGAGTGTTATGCTCCTTGTTTTCTTATTCATTTAGAATAAAAGGTTACATGTCTAACCTTGGTCCACACCTAAGACACAATCGACATCATACCCTCTTGTTTACACAAGAACAACCCTGTATCCAATTCAGCTTACATCTGCATGACCAACAACCTTTAAATTATAGCTCTTGGCGATTAACCATTCATCATCTAAAGATTCAAGATTCATTGATTATATTTTTTTACAGCCTTAAAACATGCCTTCTTTATAGGATTTACAACAGGAAAAACCCTAAAGAAAAGGTGACCAAAAAACGGTTACAGATCCATGCAGATCATTGGCTACAAATCCGACGAATATTAGGATTCTGTAACAATCAACTACCAAGTTGGATTATGTGTCGACTATTGGTTGGCCTTCATTCAGTCTTCAATTGATCTCCACACGCCCTCCTGTCGACCTCTTTTCGATTGACCTATTTGAATTTTTGTCGATGTCTTTACCATGCCGAACCACCTCGACCTTCGACTTCAACTTTACCCGATCAAATAACCTCGGCCTTTGACTTGTTTTCAATCCACCTCGACTTCGTCTTTACCCAGTCAAATCACCTCAACCTTCGAATTCAACTATCATTCAATCCACCTTGAATTTCACTACAAATAATATAACAACCCAACAATTGTTTCATATAAAAGCCACGATTTTACACATTCTTCTAGGCTTGGCATACTTCAACTTGCCTTTGGGATAAACTTTTTAACAATAATATATAAACACATATACGATGAAAAGGAACACGAGATGAAGAGATGATACATTGAATCAACGTCATTTCTGCATAAAGTACATCTATTAGGGCCAATCCACCCCTTTTTGAGCCCATTATCCCAAATCAAAAGTTTTTTTCTTAAAGCCAGCGATAAAAGAACTTTTGATTTTAGAAGAGCATGCATTTTCCACACTCACTCCCACCACTAGGAATTCTCTTCTTGAAAGACATCCTTAGATTGAGATTTATAGTCAAGCTTAGGAGTTTAATTCCCTATCAGGAGGTTTTTGGACCAGCTCAAAGCATCTTGCTCTTCCTCGATTAATTTGATGAAATTGGAGCAGATATTTCCAACAAAGCCTCTCCATTCCACAACAAGTTTGCATTCCAATCCTAGATCCTCATCCAATTTCCAGCCACGCCTTCTGAAAATTTCATGATCTAGGTCTTTAGCATCCCAAAGAAAAAATAGACCATGCTCATGTAAACAAGCAATACGATCATCCAATAGATTATAGTCCTTATAAGCCCATGCCCAATGGGTCCTCCCCCAACCTGAATTTCTTTCAATTTCCAATTTCCTAAACTATCCAATTGTCCATAAGAGGAAAATATTCCACAAAGGATCTCCATACTATTGAACTATTATTTATTGATTTGTGAGGGGAACGAAACCAATATTCCACTGAGAGCCAACAAATTATTTCGAGGATGTGACTCTGCCCCAAAGCAATCTATTAAAGGTAAGTCTCCAAGGATTTTTGGTTGTAAGTACCTAGCTGAGAAGGTATACTTTCTTTATACCCCAACCACCCAAATTATTTGGCTAGGAAATTCTAGTCCAATTAACTAATGGAATACCATACGAATTCCTATTTCTAGTCCAGAGAAAATGGAAAGTTTCCTTTCTGATTTTTTTTCAGGATCCATTTCGGGACTTTGGCTATAGATTTCCAATAAACAAGAATGATTTATAGAACTAATTTGAATAGAACCATATGACCTCCCCATGATAGCCATATATAAACCCACAAAGAAATTTTAGCTTCAACCTTTTTATATAGCCATAACTTGTCCTAGAAGGAGTAATCATTTGGCTTCAAAACAAAGCTGAGATATTTTAAATTGTCATCAATGCTCTTCCGTGAGAAGGGGAGAAATATGTCTAACTGAAACTATAATCCCTCTTGAGGGAATTGTAGAGAATATTTGACATTCTCATGTTAATCTCCATACTTGTTGCGAGACAAAAAAATATCCAAAGTATTTTTTAGTACATGGAACTCCTGTGGAGAGATTTCACCGAACAAGAGAACATCGTCAACGAAAATAAAATGAGAAATACTTTTTGAGGGGGTTACTTTTACTTCTATTATCTCACCTCATATACTGACACTTCCTATTAATTTGTTTATCCCCTTGGCCACTAGAAGAAACAAAAAGGGAGATAGGGGGAAACCTTATCTAAGTCCTCTAGAAGAGAGGAAGAATTTGGAATGGGATCCATTTATAAGAACCGCGAAGGATGAAAAATAAATAAAACCCATTATCTAGTGAACAAAAGAGAGATGCATGCCCGTTTTAATCAATACAAGACAAATATAAACCCAGCAGACTTCATCATAGGCTTTGGAAAGGTATGGCTTGAGAATAACCAACGAGACATTCTTTATTTCTAGTCTGAAGGGCTTCTTGAGCTAGGGAAACAACATCATGGAATTGCCTATTATAAGAAATCCAAATTGCTTCTCATAAATAAATTCACTAAGAAGGGTCTTAATTCTATTGGAAATTATTTTTTAGATGAGCTTATAGATGACGTTGTAACAAGATATCAACCTATAATCTTCGAAGGAGGAGGCACATGATTTTTTAGGATGAGGGCCATGTGTGTAGCACTAAAAGAACCAAGGATTTTCCATGATCTCTTGGAATCTTGAACCAATTTAAGGAGGTCCTCCTTAAGAAGCTCATAAAAAACCAGATTAAATTCAACTGTGAGACTGTTGGGACCTAGGCTTTTCCCTTTTTTCATAGAAGAGAGAGCAACAAGAATTTCAACTTCTAATAATTTGACATTCAAGGATTCATTCAACTCATCAAAGAAAACCCTTGGAAAAATATTGATCACATTCAACATTTCCTCAATAGTACATCCCCCTGGCTCCTTGAAATTTTTTCCAAAGAAGGTCCTCCCATCCTCTACCTTCTCTTCAAAATATTTGACTTGCATACCTAAGATTGCTACAATGTTATTTTAAGGATTCAATTGATCATAATATGGAAAATGTGTTGTAGTTGACTAACATCATTCAATACAAAGACTTTTCTTCAGTAGAGTGGCCTTATTAATGTTTAAATTAGCAAATGAGTCAATAGATATAAGGGCTAAAAACTCCACCCATCACTATCCCAACTTTATTACACTAGTTTTTTTTTAATAATAAAATAAATCATACCACACTTTTGAAACAAAATACATATTTGACCAATAAATAAAATTCCAATAGTTGAAAAAATTTATTCCATTGGGGAGGTCTGTGGTTTCTGAAGTGACGAAAATTATGACCTAGGTTTTTCAAAACACCTATATCCATAGTTTTTTTGATACCACAACACCGTACACGATTTGGATTAGGGGTTTCCATTCACCTCAGTATTGAGGGGGTGCAAATCCCCTCCTTTCGTAATGTCGTTATCAATGGATTAGGTCCAGGATCAACGATATAAGGAGGATTGTGGCATGATTTTGATGAGGTATCTCCATATCAAGGGAATAACCCATGTGCAACATCTAACAAGGGGAAATCTATTGAGATGACCCCTTAACCATCCCATCCAAAGGTGGCTTGTGCATGGGAGCTACAAAAATTCCTTCCGAAGGACCCAACAATGTCGAGATATGAGATCTAGTCAGATCACATGGGGGAGATCACACAATATATGAAGGATCATGCGCTCATTGGTAAATTTTTGGGCTTATGGCCCTCAAAACTGAATCTAATCAGATGGATCAAAGCTTGGTCGAAACCCAAAGGACAAATCGATCTCAAGCTGGGATCTAAGGGGTTTTTTACCTCGATATTCCATAACATGTGTAATACACCTAGGTCGAACCCCATCGTAAATATAAATGTAATTGTACATATAGGATTATGAGACATAATACTTTGGGGCAATAGTGCCTTTGTATGTATGTATTTTGAAGCCATAGTTCTTGTATGGTTATTGGGCTGGTGAGCTTGAAGCTGAAATTCTAGCGAGACTATTTTTGTAAAATTCAATCACACTCGGTTTTAATGAAAACACATCACTACTGCAGACCAACCATGTAAAAGAGTATGGGGGGATAAACTCCACCAGAATGGGAAAGGGGGGCTAAGAGTCTGGGGAAAAGGGGCTAATTTAGGGGGCTTAAGCCCAAAGGAATATTTTATTAATATTCCCAAAAATGTATAAAGTATAAAGTATGGATATTTAAATATATCCTAAGTACTTATGTTGAGGAACGTATCACCTTGTGAGGGAATCCATGTGGAAAAAATCTAATTCCCAACATGACAAGTGTCAAGTTGGGAAAATGAAAATACAATTGGGGAAATTTAGTTCCTTTGATCATCTTTCCATCAGGATTCATACCTCACTACCTCCATGCTATTATCATTTGTACCTTCATGTTGCTAGTACCATATATGTATCTGTACCACTACCTTGGCTAGATTTGGAGCTAGAATGAAAAGGTGGGTTGTCATGCCTGTAGGTCATTAAAGAAGGGGGTTGTCAAGCCTGGAGGACATTGAAGAAATGGGTTGTCAGTACCATAGGACATTGAAGAAGCAAGTTGTCAGGCCTGTGAACATTCTCCCCACATGAGAGAACTACTATGAATTGATTTCCCAAGGTGCCAAACTGCATCTACAGGGATCTAAGACTTCCTATCCGGCATGTTTATGAAGCCCCAGAAGGGAAGTGGGGAAGCCAAAGGACTGTTGAGTAGAGAAGGGGAACACTTCCTAGGGTGGGACATACATGTGGGGAATAAGGGATTGTAGGTTGTTAGTTTGAGTTGGCACCTGTGTCTGAGTTTGTATGTTGTTAAAGAGACCTTATCCTAGTTAGAAACCCTTTACCTAGGTGGAATTTAGCCCTAGCTCAGGGGTGACCCACTACTGAGAGTTTATGAGTGGTGTGGTTTAAGGTTGGGAGGAACGTGGAAGGTATGCACACAGTTGGTGTTCTTTTTACTAAAGATGAGTGTTTATTGTGTGTTAATTTATGTGTTAAGTTAATAATTGTTCAATTATTCTTATGGGTTTTTTTTATATGCTATAATTGTATATAGATGTTGTTATCCACAATAATTTGAACAATTGCAGAAGCATATTAGTTACTTAAATGGTATTAGAGTTCAATTTTTTTTTTTGTATCATGGCCCAACCTGGGTGGCTAGGGATGTTACAAAGTGGTGTCAGAGCCCAATTTTCAAGACTGAGCCTGCATGGGAAAATTAAGAGAGGGCAGAGCTGATATTTGCAAACTATGCAGGAAAATTGTTTGACAGAATGTCAGAAGATGTCTGCAAATTGTTCAATAAAATTATTGCATTGAAATTAAAGGAATTTTGCAAATAATTTGGAAGAACTAAGCCCAAGAATTAAGTATAAGCAAATTTTAGTCTCTAATTTAGCATATTTGGGCGTGTAGATGGTCGAAAGTTGAAGTTACAGAGTGACCATGGTGCCTATGACAAAATTGAAGCGAAATTGGGAAAAAATCCCCGATTATGTGGTGGAAATTCTTGGAGAATTCATGAATAATGCATGAAATGAACCAAGAATTAAAATCTCCAAATTTTAATGGCAATCCAAGAAAGAAATTTTAAATTTGGGTATTTTTCTCGTACGATGATGTAAACATGACATAGAGGACATGTGTCAGTTGATGAGGTAGAAGAAAGATGTGTATTTCTGTGATGGCAGGTACATCTTGGATGAGATGATAGTTGGAAGGTGATGTGGAGCCATGTGGTAGGACAGCTATTAGTCCCACGAAAACATGGTAAGATCTTGGAGTTTGACTAAGTGTTAAGCTATCGCGGAGTGTAGAGAGAATTGGGGGTATGGAAAGACGTACGGAATCCTCGAGGACCCGCAGACCCATGGTAAGACGTGGAAAATTAGGTAATTCCTAAGGATTTTTCAAGCATACGGGTGGATGTAGTTATAAGAGTAAAAGAAATATGGATCACTCGAACCCGCGGTGAAATTTCAAAATTTGACTAAGTGTCAAGACTTCGTGGGTGTGAGGGATATCACAGAGGTGAAGCATAATAAAATGACCGCAAAACCACGATGGGATCTTAGAGAAAATGACTAAGTATAGGTGTATAATGGATACGGTGGAACACCACAGTGCCTTTTAGAGGAGGTGGAAGTTATAACATGAATGAAATAAGAAAAAATTCTAAGTATGGGAGCAAGTTAAGGGCGGTGAAATGCGAGAGTGCATTTTGGAGACCACAAAAGTTGAAGGTAAGAAATAAAGACCTTATATCCGCGGTGAAATATTTTAACAATCAAGATCAAATTCGAAGATAATTAGACGATGACTGTGCATCGAAGCTAGGATGCTCGAGCTAACAAAATTATCTTCTCTGTATTGACATTAATAGTCTTCCTGCTCAAATATTTTGGAGGAGGGACACAAGAATTAGTCATGTGGATTCGTGGACAACAGAGTCCATGTATTCAATAAATAATATAAAAAGAAAGATATTAAGAATTCACAAGAAATTAGAAATAAATTATTTCTGATAAAATTCTTAAGAACAAAATGTTGTATAAAATGATTGATTTGTTAAATTCTTGTAGGCTTTCAAATCCTGTTGCATACACATTTTGCAGAACCAAGATTATAATTCGACGTAAGAAAAATTCAACAAGAAGATCAATAAACCAAGATATGGATGATGCCCAAGGAACTTACAATTATGAAGATGAAGGCATAATTTTTGGTATGGGCATGGATGCTCCATTAATAGAATCCAATGGGAATGGAGAAGACAGAAAGGAAGAGAGAATGAAATTGGTGGAGATTATAAATTTTTTTCAAAAGGATGTCCAAAGTTATAAAGCTGATAACGAGAAGCTTATGAAATCCAAGGAGCAACAAGAAGGCTTCAACATCAAGTTAATGCAGAGCTTGGACGTAATAGAGAAGAAGATGGATAAGGAGTCTGAGTCAAGAAAATTAGGGAGTCTTCAGTCCTATGATAAGAGGAGAAGAATCATAAGTGTGGTAGGCATCACCATCACTCCCCAAGGCATTCAACTAGGAGAACACATAGTAGTTCAAGTCCATCCCCTGTCAGTAAGCATAAGAAGAATTCTGGAGTGGATGAGCTATAGGGAGAAATTAATAAAATCAAACCACCTACATTTGATGGTGAACACAAGAAGAATGAGGATGCTAAGACCTGGTTGTTGGGCACGAGAAAGTATTTTCAGTTGGATAATTACTCTTCACAGGAAGAAGGAATAATTTCTATATATCAACTCAAAGGAAAAACATCAGTGTGGTGGGATCAATTTGTGCAAGTGAAACAAATTGATGAGAAAAAGATTACTTGGAGAGAATTCAAAAGGTATTTTCAAAAGAAGTACTTAACCAAATGATACTATGATAAGAATATGACAGAGTTCTTTGAACTCAATCTTCGGAGTATGACCATATATGAGTATGAAATGATATTCTTAGAGCTGCTAGAATATGTTTCTTTCATCAAGGATGAACAAGTTAAGATTCAGAGGTACCTGAGTGGGTTGCCATCATTTATCAATGGTAAGATATAGTAAGATGATCCCAAGACACTAGAGGAAAACATAAGGAGAGTTGAATGCCTTTATGATAAACATAGAGGAATAACAACTTTCCAAAAAGCATAGGAAGACAAGAAGAAGAGAAAGATGAAACAGAGGAGGAAGGAGAAAAAACCACCATTCTTCCGAAATAATTCTCAAGGACAACCAACTCCTAAGGAACCCAATATGACTGAGAAAATTAGGAAAAGACCAAGAAAACCACCTATTCAATGTTGGGGTTGTGGGGGAGATCATATGTATAGAGATTGTCCTCACAGAGGTGAAAAATTGAGGGTTGTTCACAATGTACAACAAGATGAAACAATGGAGGAAATAAGCATAAATGTACCTAAGATCTACGCAGCTCTGGATAACAAGAAAGCTGAGTTTGAGTCACATATTATTGAAGTGGAAGGTAAGATCAACATCCAACACATTGTTATTTTAATTGATTTAGGAGCTAGTCAGAGTTATCTAGATCCTAAGATTGTGGAAAGATTTCAATTGCCAAGAAGAAAGGTTGGTAAAACTTGGTTGGTTTAGCTAGCTACAAGAGCTAAAAGAAAGATTAATGAGATGGTTAAGGCATTCCCAATAGACATGAATGGATTAATCACAAAGGAATATTTGAATATCATACCTTTGGGATCATATGACTGTCTAATCAATATGGATTAGTTGGACCAAAATCATGATGTTCTAGACTATTATAATAAGGATTTTACCTGCTTGGATGAATAAGGGAACCTGAGGATAGTTTAGTGTATTCAAAGAGTAGTAACCGTCATAGAAGTTTCAGCCTTGCAACTGAAGACAAAATTCAGGAAAGGATGTCAAGTATTTGCATCACATATGGAGGAGGAACCTAAGGATACATTACCAAGCATCGAAGATTATGCAGTCCTAAAATAGTTTGAAGATGTATTTCAAGAAATATAGGGGTTACCACCTAAGAGAGATATTGATTTCTCCATAAATCTAATGCCTGGAGTAGCCTCAATATCTAAGACTCCTTATAGTATGAGTACACCAGAATTCATGGAGTTGTAAATGCAGTTGGAGGCACTTCTAAAGAAGGGGTATATACGATCAAGTGTGTCACCTTGGGATGCCCAGTATTATTTGTGAAGAAAAAGGATGGAACCTTGAGGCTTTGCATTGACTTTAGGAAGTTGAAGAAGGTAAGCATGAAGAACAAGTATCATTTTCCAAGGATAGATGATCTATTTGATCAGTTGAAAGATGCTAAAGTATTCTCAAAGATAGATCTCAAGTCAGGTTATCACCAAGTAAGAATTAAAGAAGAAGACATTAGCAAGACTGCCTTCAAAACAGGGTATGGCCATTATGAGTTCACAGTGGTGCCATTTGGGTTATCAAATGCACTGACTGTCTTCACGTGTTTAATGAATGGTATTTTTAAAGAATACCTGGATAAGTTTGTCATTGTGTTTTTGGATGACATACTTAATTATCAAAATATGAAGAAGAGAACAAGCAACACTTGAGTATGATACTGCAAGTATTGAGATAACATCCACTATTTGCAAATTTGAGCAAGTGCTCATTCTACGAGTAGAAGATACATCACTTGGGGCATATTATTTAAGAGAAAGGGATAGCAGTGGACCCAGAGAAGATAAAATCCATTGAAGGGTGGCCAACACCAAGGAATGTCTCTAAGGTGAGATCATTCATGGGACTTGCAGGTTACTACAAAAGATTTATTGAATAATTCTCAAAGATTGCACACCCAATGACTTCCTTGCAAAATAAGGGTGTGAAGTTTGAGTGGACATCAGATTGTCAAAGAAGTTTCCAACACTTGAAGTATTTGTTGACTAGTGCTCCAATATTGAGGATTAGTAATCCAAATGAAGACTTCATTGTATGCACAGATGCATGTAAATAAGGACTTGGTGGAGTTATTAGTGAGAATGGACATGTGGCATGCTAAGAATAAACAAAATTAAATAAACATGAACGAAATTATGCCACTCATGATTTGGAATTAGAATCCATAGTGCATTCCTTGAATATGTGGAGGCACTACCTCATGGGGAAAAGATTCGAGTTGAGGACAAGCCATAGTAGTCTGAAATATTTATTTGGACAATAAACTCTAAATACCAGGAAAAGAAGGTGGTTAGAATTCCTCAATGAATATGACTTTGATATAAAGCATATCAAGGGTAAACAGAACAAGGTGGTTGATACACTCAGTAGGAAAGTGCATGGGATGTATGTTACAACCATTAACATGTACACATCATATTTGAAAGATAGAATTTTAGAGGCTGCAAAATCAGATCTACAATACATGGAAATAAAGACAAAATTACAACAAGGTATTTTGCAGTAGAAAATTAAGAATTTTTAGTTTAAAAAGGATGAAATTATTTTGTACAGAGGTAGAATTTATGTGCCAAATTCTCAGGAATTGAAAAATATGATATTAAAATAAATGAATAACGTTCCTTATGCTAGACACCTGGGTTACCGTAAGACTATTAAAGCTGTCAAGAGCCAATATTATTGGCCAGGTATGAAGAACGAGGTTGCTTATTTGATTGCCAAGTGTTTGGAATGTCAAAAAGTCAAGTTTGAGCACAAACACCCAACTGGTTTGCTACAACTATTACCCATTCTTGAGTGGAAATGGGAAGTTGTAACAATGGATTTCATCACTAAGCTCCTCAAAACAACCAAGCAACATGATTCCATCATGGTGGTGGTGGATAAACTTACTAAAGCTACCCACTTTGTTCCAATAAAGCTCACTCACAAGGCATCCAACATTTTTTATATTTATATGAGAGAAATTGCTCGAATACATGGTATACCCAAGAAAATTGTGTCTGACAGAGATCCAAAATTTACATCAAATTTTTGGAAAGGATTATTCAAAGGATTTGGGACCAATCTGAACTTTAGCACAACCTATCATCTAGAGTTAGATGGGAAAATAGAGAGAGTGAATCAAGCGATTAAAGATATGTTGAGGATGTATGTGATCCGGATTATTTTCGGCACGAAATGAGAGCGGAGATATAATAAAGAAATGCACAGAGATATTGCGTATATCCAGTAATATAACAGAAATATATCAGGGATGCAACCATAAACACAGAGATACAGTAATACACGATTTCTATTAATGAAAGAAATGTACAGAGACTGTAAAAATACAGAGTGAAAGACTCGCTAGAATGGTGGCAGCTTATCTCTGAGAAGAGATGTGACGGCTACTCGCATTC
>JASDQU010736762.1:99407-113792 GCA_032191745.1 Picea mariana | reverse complement strand
AAATAATATTTATATAATAGTTCTATTTATCATATATACAATATGTATAAATCACGAGTTTTAATCTGAACTCATAAAAATCGAATGTAAAATGGTTCTTTTAATGATAGTAATAAAGAAAGCAAAAGTACTACTTGTTTTTGGTTTGTTTTTTTAATCTATATGCATTCGTAAGATCAATTATTAAACTACTATTTAAACATAAAAATATAGACAGTGGAAGTTATATTATATATAAGAACTTCTATAATAAGCAAGTAAATGAAATAGAAGAACAGACTAACCTATTAATCACTTGAGGAGTATGCATCCGACTATTTGCGTAAATCGTACATCAGTCCATCCACGAGATAAATCTGTTGTGCATATTCACACTGTTTGGTACAAACGCTAAACTGTGCATTGACTGGTTTATTTAATTGATAAAACAACAGGATGAAAAATAATTACAGTGATATAATAGACTGCAAGTAATAACATATAAGATTAATCCTACAGTTACAACTTGCATTTAATCAATCAACATGTTTAAGGTAAACCTCATAATATGAATTGAAAGATCATTCGCTTTTTGATAAAACCGAAGCATAAAATCGTGAACTATGAAGGAAAAACTATCTTGACAACAAAATAATCTGTGAAGACTAAAGCTATCAACAGTCATTCAATTACCAAGATAAAAAAATTATAGATCACAACAACATTCACAGATGACTAAAGCATAAAGTAAATATTTGTTATGTCTAAATTTGAGTATAAGTTGTTCACAATAATCCCCAAGCTAAGATGACTCTGATTACAAAATTATAGGTTTATAAAGGCCTCAGGAAAGATAATTGTTTTCCCTTTCTGAGATCAAATATTTATTACAAAAATAAAAAGGGGGATGCAACCACCTAGATTCTACTAAAACCTCCAAAACTAACAACATTTCATTTCTGTTCATACAAAAGGCATCAAAGATATGACTGGAAGGTCTTAAGGATGCCTCAGATCAATTTGTAATCATGGATTCCTGAATATCCTGGAAGAAAAAGGAAAATAGAAAGATTTAGATACATTTCTAACCATTAATTCACACAATTCGAATTAACATAACTGGCTACAGAATCTTATGATTCTGTAGCTAGTTATTTAGTAAATGAAATCCAATTTATTAAAAGAACAAAACAATCTAATTTGAACAAATAGTCCTATTTTAAGATAAAGAATCATACCTCCAACTATGAGATCAAATCGTATCAGACAACCTTGGAATTTGCAATGGTTGTTGCAACCTCAACGTTTTTAAATAGTACATTGCCTGTTGTCTTTATATGTTTTTCTTTGCCTTGAATAACAGACTCAAGCCTATAGTTTTCGCTTGTTAAGACAACGATCCGATCCTTTAAAGCCTTAACCCGTGACTGTAGGAGAGGGTTATCAATATAATATCTATCAATCCATGATAGACAGACTTCACACTTTGACTGTGCAGTGGTTGCATGGGAACAAACATGGTTGTGAACCGGAGCACCTTCCATACTGACAGTGGATTCATTAACCAATTTAACACCAAGAAACTCTGGATTGTTTTTCAGATAGGGAGGTAAATTGTCAACAAAGTTATAGGGCCGATCAAGGTGTGGCTCAAATGACTAAAGGTCTTCTGCAGCGAGGAACCTATCGATTTCAGAGTATGAACTCTCATGAACCTCGATCATGCTGATCGAGGTCACATGAGAATTCGACTTGTTACGAAGCCTCCTTGAAATTAGCCTCCCGACTCTCTTGTTCTTAAAATTTATATCAACATTTCTCTTAGATGCTTTCCCTGTAGGTTTCTTTAAATTCTTAACATAGTCATTAGGATGTATAATCTGCTGACAGGCCTATTTAATAACCTTTGGATCGATCAAGGGTTTGTTGCAGGGGGGTGAGACACAGGTCTGGGTAGGTGAGAGAGGCGTTGTAGGGTAGACAAGGGCCTCTTCAACCACGAGTTTATCTACCTCCTCCACATCAGGGTTACCTTAGCCATTTCTGGTTATGAATGAAGCCCAACTGTCATTATGTAACTCTAATTGATGCATGAGCAAGATTTTAATTAGGCCGTGATGGAAGAGGCTAGAGTCTGACTGCTGCTTTTTGTATCTTTTTCCCATTTTATAAAGACTCCTCAGTAAGTAATACGGCATGTTTAAGGGAAACCCCATAAAAATCATAAGCAGATGCAAATGGTACAAAAACACAAGACTGAAATGTCCCTCACAGGTAACAAATTGTTTTACCACAGCAAGCAAATTGTGCCACTCGAGATTTTAGGAAGGAAATGGGCATACCTTTGTCACACCCTTTTATTTTCTGAGATGTAAACAACAGGATCCAAGGAACTTATTCCACTTTTGCATTTTTAAACCACCTTTGACCTCTTCCAGGTAATCCTGTATCTTGACTCAAGAAATCCTCTGTAACCTCCAGTTGTACATCACCCACTTTCGCTCTACTCCCATCAAAGGAGAAAGCGAATTCATGGGAAACTTGTAAATTGAAACCCTGAAATTTCCTAATGAAAATGAGCCAGCCACTTCTCTCCAAATCTTCTCTGGCATCGTCATATAGGAGTAGAGTTTGAATGACATTTGGTTCAACTCTCACAACAAGAGCCATAATGGATGAAATCGTAATGAATCAGACACAACACACAGGGAGGGTTTGTGAGACAATCCAGAGCCATAACCCGAGCCTGTGAAATTCCAACAGTGAACGGTGTATGATCATAAACTCATAACAATTAGATGGGTGTTTAATTGAAATGCATGTGAAGAGGGTTTGCAAAGCCCAAGGCCAGTCTTGGGAATGATGTCTACCTACAAATTGTAACGCCACCTTTGCATCTACTACGAGTCTAGGACCAAAGCATTAAAAATGAAAATTAGTCGCGCATTGTGGGTTATATCACAAGGTTTGGGTAAGTAAAAAATCAAAGGTTAAGCAAAATAAACGTATAGCCAAGAATAAAAAAAAATCATACCAAAATCAAATCGTGGGGGTCCTTTGTTTATATAACCATCAATCTCTAAGCATGCTTGGTGTTGAAAGGATCGAAATAAAGAGAGTAACTCTTCATGGCAAGGAACCAAACTTCATTAATAACTTGTATGAACAATTTGCCTTAAATGAAATTTTAAAACAGAAAGGTAACATAGTCGCAAATTTTCATGCTTCCAGTCATGAACGAAGCATGAAAGAAAATAATAGGAAAAAGCGACAACTTACAACTGTCATTTCGAAAATTGCATCATGAAGAGTAATAAAAATAAATGACTCCAGTTAGGAAGCAATGTAGATAAATTAATTGATATAAAAAGTTAACAAACATGTTGACCTGCCAACACCAATGTCTCATATTGGGACAGTCTATTTCTCAGCACATTCTAGTGGAGCCTCTAGTCATTAATGGACACCAAGCTCACAAAATCCACGACCTTCCACCCCCAGACAGATGGAAAAACCAAGTTCGTAAATCGAATGATCGTGCATATCCTGCACATGTATAATTCAAAGAACTCTTGCACATGGGATGCGAGTCTTCCCTATGTCCATATTAGCTAGAAAGGAGCCCTGCATAGCTCAACTGACCACAACCCCTTTCAGGTGGGGTTGGGATTCCAACCCTTGGGTCCCATAGATGTTGCACTACCTATTGTGATCACCTCGACCGACTCATATTCTACTCCAACTAAAGTTGAAAAATCCACCCAGTTCATTGAGCAGATCCAACACATCCTCCAATAGGTTCAGGATATCCTATAGAAGTCCAATGACAAGTACAAAGAGCGCCATGATCAACACTAGGTGCTACATAAATTTCAGGTGGGTGAAAATGTTTGGTTGCGAAAAATTTTGGTGCCACATGACCCCATCGGAAGCTTCGCCCACTCCATTATAGGTCGTACACCATCACCAAAGTTGTGGGTGATAATTATTTTGAGCTCAACATTCCTCCTTTCCTTGACCTGCACCCAATGTTCAACGTGGATCTCCTTCGACCTTATTTCCCACCATTATTGGACACCTCAGAGATAGCTGAACAACTGACACTAGCAGAGCTCAACCCCAACTACATGCAATAGGCATCCAGTGATCAGATTGTGGACAAAAAGGTCAAGTTCACTCGCCAACAAAGGATCCAACTTTATTGAGTTGTCAAAGCAGGGAAACTCCTGCACCAAGGCAAGTGGCTCACCCGGGGCCAAATTCAATAGAAATTTCTTCATCTGATGGGGGCACTCAACGCAATGGAGACCACTTCTTCCTAAGGGGGTAGAATTGATCCAGATGGATTTCTATGGCCTCCCACCTATTCCAACTAGCTTATTTTTTCAATTTTCCAGTTTGGCAGTTTTTTTCCTAGTTTTCGGGTCCCTGACTTCTGGGGTTGTTTTGAGGCCCTAAATAGCGTTTTTAGGGATCTCCACAGTCAGACTATAATAAAAGTTAGATTATTATGACAACATGTGTATTCCTCATATAGACCTTTCCAACAGGATATCGTGCACCTAAAACGAAGATTGTATGCAAAAGTTACGACCCCCAAAAGTTGGTGTACTAACTTGCCCAAATGGGGCCCACATGACTTTTGGTGCTTCATCTCCTGGGGTTAGGTATTTGGATGTCTAGGGTTTTTGACATTCATGTTTATTGTAAAAATACCTTCATAGGATCATTTTAATCAGCTTCCTGCGAATGAGCGCAATCGACACATCTCTTCTCATAAATAAGCCTCCACCATTCCAACAAGCTTGTTTTTCACTGCATTTGACAGTTTCAACTTATTTCCTTATTGAATAGAAACCATTTTTACTGTATCTCTATTATTCTGTGTTAAGAATATTTTGATATTCTGTATTCATTTCACTATGATCATAAAATCTTAATCAGTTAAAGACTGGGATTGGGGCTCCTGCAGACCATAAAGAAATTAAATACAAGAAATATGCTTTTTAGAGAGAAGAAAGTGGGCGATAGAAGAATAAAAAAGACCTGGTAAGAAGAAAAAAGGAGTTATCAGTCTTCGGTTAAAACTTTCTAGTGAAAGAGGTTGAATAATTGGATGAAGGACTTGATAAAGACAAAAATTATGTGATCGGCATAAACTTACTATGATGGTCACTCGTGTGTTCATTTGCTCGTTGATGTTCTTTTATCGTTTTCATTGACGGTTACAGGAACCGTCTCGACTGATTCTTTCCCTTCATTTGTCAGTTTGTCGATAGCCTTCTTGAACCATTCTTCAATGTAAATTTTCATAGGTGCCACATTGATTTCATGCTGGATTTTAATATTGAACAGTTCACCTAAGATTTCTTTGACCTTCCTCCTAAGATTTTGTCTACTTGGGAGGAGTTAATCTATTGGTTCAGATCCACTTATGGGAAATCTAAAATCCCAGCTGAGAAATTACAGGAATACAATAACATCGCTTATAAGGATGATGAGACCATCAAGTTATTCAACTTGTGTTTCACTAAGTTATACAATCAAATCCCTGAACTCATTCGACCTCAGAACTAAGCCGCTTTCATGCATTATTGCAATGCATTACCTTCCCCTTATTGTCATAGGCTTGAGGAAAAATCCAATGATAACCTCGGTTCCTCTCTGCATACTTGTTTAGAGTATGAAGATCAGCTTGAAAGAACAAGTCTTCCTCAGGGAGAATTGGTTAAATAGACAGACATGCCCACCCTCATATGACTAGTACAAGATATGAATAATCATATAATAGCGTATGAGTGAAAAGGACTTGTCTCCCCTCTCACCCTTGGAGCTTCATCCTTTCTCCACCCCCCTTTAAGAATCCATTTGAAAATAAATTTTATCCTAAAGCTATCTTGCCTCGAAGTTGGTATTACTTTTGCGAGCAACACCACGAGGAAGCCACATGTGAGGTAAGGAAGAGTGTTAGAGATAAGATCTTTGGTAAAAGACCAGAAACTACCATCGTTGTCCTAGATTTTGCAGAGCCAGGGGATGTCATGATCATCAATACTAGGAACAAATACGACGCTCCCAAAAGAAAATATGATCCTCCCCACAATTATTCTAGCCCAAGCTCATCTTCATCAGCTGCTACATTTCAGGTTCCTAAGGTTCCTAATAGTCAAGAAACAACTCCCCCTCTCCCCTCTTCCAGGTACAATATCTTGAATCAGTTGGCCAACATCAAAGAAGATGCCACACTTTTGGACATGGTTGTCGTCCCTGAACAAAAGAGGCATCTAAAACAATTCATGGAAGGAAAGGCTTCCATTGTAGCCAACCTCTCTGAAGAGGTGAATGAAGAGGATTCATCTATAAAAAATCCCCCCCTTTTATATTCTGTAAAAATTATGGATAAGATTTCCCATTGTTGCCTCATTGATGGCGGTTCGGGCCCAAGTGTGATGTCGAAGATTATTATGGAAGAGCTAGAATTTTCTTGTACAAATGAAAACACTAGAATCATTCTCTCTTATTACAACAAACAACCATAGGCGAGATTAAAGATGTGACCTTAGTTTTGTGCGTACACCCTGAAATGAGGACAACCCTTAGTATTTAGGTAATTGATATGCCAGTAAGAAATTACTCAATCATCTTGGGAATATATTGGCAATATTTAACATGTGGATACCTCTCACTCAACGGAACACATTTATCCATTCCTTGAAATGGTAAAAAAATTACAGTCCTTAGAGAGGGAAGGATTTCACCTTACATAGAGAGTGTCCCACAACCTAATGTGAACTATATCGAATAGGACCTAGCAGTGTATTCCATATTTGCTGAGGAGGATAACATTCCCTTGGAACAAATATATTTGGATGATAGTATGTGGCACATGAACTTTGATGGCTCATGCTCAAATGAAGGAAATGGAGCTAACATTTTCTAGATTTCTCTTGTATGAAAAATCCACAATTTTTCTCACAGGTTGTAGTTTGTTTGCACGAACAATGTCACTGAATTCAAAGCTTTATTACTAGACATTGAAAACTCCTATAATCTCGGTTGTGGTCACCTTTCAGTTTTTGGGGACTCTGAGCTTGTTGTGAACCTTGTACGTAAGATATACTCCCCTAGCAACAAGTTGATGAAACGATACACCCAAACTATTTGGGCGCTTATCTTTAACCTATTATATTTCAACATCACTCATGTTAAGAGGGAATTGAACTCAATAGATGATTGGTTAGCTATTTTTGCAACCTCTCCTACTCGACAACTTCTGCCACATAGACCTGATTGTACTTTTCAATGTCTATATCATCCACATATCCCTGAAAATAGAGAATCTTGGAAGGTCTTCCCTAATGATGAGAGAATTTGTGCTTTCGTTCAAAATGAACCTTTTAAGCCCAAGGAAATTATATCCATACAAAATGACAAGATCCCTAAAGTCTTGACTCCCCTAGAAAGTTCGTTTTCATCGAGTGATGTAGGCAATACAGAGAAACAAAAAGAAGAGGAGTTGAAAATGAAGGTGGGTGAAACCATCTCCTTGAACATTGAGACACCTAAGGCTCCAAAGAAAATTAAAATAGGCGCCCAATGTTCCGATGAAGAGAAAATGAAGTTTGTCGATCTACTTGGTAAATTTCAAGATGTTTTTTCTTGGTCTTATGAGGATCTTCATGGTTTTGATCCTGGTTTTATACAACATGACATTCCCATCAAGGAAGGCATAAAACCAGTTAGGAAAAAACAAAGACCTATCAACCTTGTGTTAGAAGAAACTATTTGAAAGGAGTTGGAAAAACTCTTGAAGGCTGGAATCATCTTTCCGATCAAATATTCTGAATGGGTTTCAAATTTGGTTCCTGTTCGAAAAAAAACCGATTAGATCAGATTATGCGTTGATTTTCGTGTATTAAATCGAGCTAGTATAAAATATCATTTTCCTCTTCCTAACATAGAGATTATTTTGCAGTGAGTTGCAGGGTTTCAAATGATGTCCTTACTTGACGGTTTTTCCAGTTACAATCAAATCAAGGTAAAAAGGGCAGATAAATATAAAACCACCTTTATTACTCGTTGGGGTACCTTTGCTTATGAACGTATGCCTTTTGGATTATCTAATGCAGGTGCCACTTTTCAAAGAGCTATGCAAATAGATTTTGACGATTTGATCAGCAAGATCATTCAGATCTACCTGGACGACTTAACTATTTATTCTAAAATCCGATCAGATCATTTTGGTCATCTAAGAAAAGTTCTCATGCGAAGTAGGAAATTTGGCATTTCTCTAAATCCTTCTAATTCTATTTTCGACATTACCAAGGTAAATCTCCTTGGACACATTTCCTCTGATTCAGGAATAAGCATTGATCCTGAAAGGATTTCTGCTATCCTTAATCTGCCTTCTCCCACTTCCAAGAAGGAGGTTCAAGCTTTTATGGGGGTTATTAACTTTGTCCGTAGGTTTGTTCCAGATTTTGCTACGATGGTCAAACCAATTCATAATCTTCTTAAGAAATATCGTTCTTTTTCTTGGACAAATGATGTCGAAAATGATTTTGAAGGGATAAATAAAGAAATCAGTTCCGCACCGGTTTTGGCGAAGCTAGATTTTGATAAGGAATTCATGATATATACTAATGCCACCAAGGAGGAAGTTTTTGTTGTCCTCGTGCAAAATGATGACCAAGGTAATGAAAAACCAATGGCTTACATGATTCAAAGATTGTCTGATGATGAATTTAAATATTATTTTATTGAGAAACATGCTTTCTCTCTTGTTAAATCCGTTGAGAAGTTTCACCACTTTATCTTAGGTAAGAATACATTGGTAAAAGTCCCTCTACCTGCTGTCAAGTTTTTTCTCTCATAGATTTATATTTTAGGGAAGCTTGAACATTGGCTTGCCAAGATACATGAGCATGATTTGAATATCGTGACTTCTACAACCATCAAGGGACGCGACTTATCCATTCACTTAGCTCAACATGCTGAGAATAGTGAAGAGATTGATGAAGAGGATAGCTCCCTATCGGCTTTTTTTTACATTGATAACCAGATCCTCCCTATGTCTGAACATCCCTGGTATAAGAATTTAATATACTATTTAAAAAACCAAAGATGTCCAGACAACTTAGACACTCATTAAAGGAGAAGGCTTCGTCTTGAATCTACAAGATATGTCATTATAGGAGACTTCTTGTTTCAGATATCTACTGACGGTGTGTTGCTTCATTGTGTAAACAATGAGGATGCACATAAATTGTTGCAAGAAACTCATGGTTTTTCAGATTCGGTCATTCATGTAGGAGGCCATTTTTCTGTTAAAACCATTGCTTTCAATATTATTAGAAAAAGATACTATTGGCCTTCAATCTATCATGACTCTTACGTTTTTTCGATATCTTGTGACAAGTGCCAAAAAATTGCTGGGAAAGAATGCCTTTCAACCATGCCATTACAACCTGTCCTCCTAGACTTTCCCTTTTCAAAGTGGGGATTGTATTTTATTGGTCCTATTAATCCCCCATCTTCATCAGGACAAGTTTTTATTTTGACAACCACAAACTATTTTACAAAATGGGTTGAAGTTGTCCCACTTAAGCATTCAACAGATGATTAGGTAATTTCTTTCCTTGAAAATAACATATTTTCCAGATTTGGTCTTCCATTGGAAATTATTACAGACAATGGTCCCACTTTCATTTCTGCTAAGATGACCCAATTTTTAGCTAAGTTGGGGGTAAAACATTTCACCTCATCAGCTTATTATCCCCAGGGAAATGGGTAGTCTGAGTCTACCAACAAAAATCTGGTGAGGATTGTCAAAAGGCTCATCAAAGATAAGCCTCGTCAATGGCACACCCTCCTCACTTACGCCCTTTGGGAAGATCGAACTACCGCCAAGGTAAGCACCAGTTGCACCCCTTTTCAGCTTGTCTATGGTCAAGAAGCCCTCTTGCCTACTGAGATGGAACTTTCTTCCTTAAGGTTGATGCTACAAATCGAAGAATTAAATTATTATGATATTTCACAAAGGATAAATGCACTCCTAGCTTTAGAAGAGAAACGGATGTTTGCCATGGATAATATAAAAAGGAGACAACAGACTGTTAAGAAGCATTTCAACAAGAGTGTCAAAACTATCAAATTTAAAGTCAATGAAAAGGTCTTGTTGTGGGATTAAACACACGTTGATAGGGGAAGGCATTCAAAATTTCAAAAACTATGGCTGGGTCCTTTCAAGATCACTTTTTTCCTGGGTACTAATTCTTACATTCTAAAGGATTTGCAGGAGCGATTGTTTTCCTACAGCACTAACGTTTCTCACTTGAAACATTACATGGAACCAACTTGAAGAGTTCTAATGCTATTTGGATTTTCTGTATACTAGTAGTCTAGCTCTACTTGCTTTTTTCCATTGTTTTTCGTTTCTGCTCTTACGGTAGTTTGATTTCAACTTTCTGTTTAAATAATTTCCTTCTGCTTTTATATTTCTGTCATTTTATTTTCTGTTGCTTTAAATTTTGTAATCTTAATTTTGTCATGATTTTTATTGATTTTTCATCTTTTAGTTGATTTTGGTCAAGAATAAGACGTTGGATCAGTTCTGCCACAGTGACGCTCCTACAAGACATTGTTTGTCAATAACAATCAAGCTTACACAGTTGTTACGATGTTCCCCCTGAAAGAACACTTGAATTTGTTATCTGCTTTCACTGATGCCTTATAAAGAAATTGGTTATCTCCTACTTCTGCTTTCATTTTCTTCATCCATTTGAGAGTTAAAAAAACAAGTCCATAATTTTTTCTCCTTGGAGTAAAGAGCATATTATGGTTGAATGACTATGCATACAGGGATAAACCCCCTCATACTTAAACATTTTTCATGAGTTATTCCCAAATTCCCAGTCATTTTCCCATTAAATCCACTCACTTCCCCCTGTTGCATAATCATCCTGGTTATATCTTCTTGATCTGTTGTTCTTGGTATGTGAAACCATGTGTTCTGAGTTCTAAATATTTTGAAAACAAATTTGCCTGTGGAGTCGCTAGTTTGTTGACGATAAAATCGCAACGAGGATTCCACCCGCAAAGTATTGCTAAAGCCTATTAATTATAAATTAATGATATATATAATACTAGTAGGTGGGACCCCCTTATGGATTGGAGGATTAGGTTCTGATTTGATATTTATGTTGTTGTTCGACATTTCTTACAGGGATCTACATGATTGATGGTGAAATGTTGGTTCTATTCAAATGGATGATAGATAATGTATTCTCTAGGCTCTAATGTCATGTCATAGTGGCTTATGATATCCATTGTTACCTTTGTTGTTTTCCCCTTGATTTATTACTTGTGACACCTACAAAAGATACATGTTAGTAACAACAAATAAGAGCAATTGAAAAGAAATGAAGCAATATGAACAAAATCCAAAAGAAAGGAACTATGCTACTATGCTATACGATGGTGCACTATGCATTTGAAGTTTAAAGGGAATGGTGTTAGTCCTAACTAACAATGTTAATGGCTATGCGATATATTGAGTCATGTGAAGGGACGTTTGATATGCGTTATGGTATGTTTGGCATTGGTTAATGTGATATATGGTGGCGCATTTGTCAAGTAATGGATGTTGGTTTCGATGCATGGATTAATTGAATGGATTAATGGAGAGTTGGTTGTCGTGTACTAAGAAATTGAATGAGTGGAGGATGGAAGAGACGTGAATTTATTGCACGTCACTCCATACCTCTCCCACTGGCTGTCACCCTAGATTGGCTATTGTTAAATTGTGTTTTGTTGTGGTTAAGCTCTAAATTTCAGGCAAAGGAAGAACTACTCGGCCAAGCTCACATTTTTAAATCTTTTTGGTTATATGCATGTTTTTTTCTCCATCCATGAACCCACTCTGGTTATAAAATAGATATTGGCTCAGTGATGTGTGTGTCTATGCTTTTCTTGAGACTGGAAACTATGCAGACTTGTGATATTTTCTTTGGAATGGTTGGTTGTGTATATTCACTGTAAATGAAAGGATTGGATAGTTGAAGTTAGAATTTCATTGATAATTTTGTGTGGTAGAAGCCATGAAGGCTCTTTGTTGTCTTATGGATTTTGCTTGGAGGGTTTCATTCAGTCCAGACTTTTTGGCCATCTCCACATAGTTCTTGTAAACATACCCATTTGTATTTGGTTGTTGCCTTTGATTTTGAACCACCGTGGGTCACTGCTATCGTTTTCGCTTGGTCGTGGATTTGTATATGATTGTGGTTTCTGCACGGTTGGTTTGGGTGGCTATTATGCCAAGATGATGAATTTAGGGTCAGTTGTTATTTCGTGGCTCTGTTTTTGTATCAACATTACATGAGTTGATTTGGAAAACCATGAGGGTTATGCCCTGCATGTTCTCAGTGTTATTATAAGAAGCCTCTGCTCCTTTGTTCATAGTCTCTCCTATCTCGTGAAATGTCACCTTGTCTGCGAAGCTATTGGTGATATGGCATGTGTGTCCACCGTATTGTCTTGAAGGTTTCTCACCTGCTATGGGTGGTCGAATCCATTCTCCCTGTGTTGATCCATAGAGCAAACCCTTGATTATTCAAGATCAATTTTGATAAATGAACCAGTTATTTATGGTCAGGTATATTGTTGATTGTTATGGAGTAGCGTTGATAATGTTTTGATTATGGGCTCACCTCTGTTGATCGGGTTGATTATACAGTTGAAGTCTGAAATGATGTTTGGTGTATAATCATTGTATTCATTTATCGTGACAGTTGATTCGATGTCTCAACATGGTTTTAAATTATTGATTTGAGAAATGGAATCAGGATATAGTTACTGCCTCCTTGTGTTGGATTGATAAATCAAACATTGTTTATGGTTTGATTGGGAGTATGTTTCCTTGTGCTATGCATTGAGATGTATGTTTTTTACAGCGTATTATGAATTTAAATGATGGTTGTTGTTACTATGTGTTTAAATTGCTCGATCAGGAGCATTGCAATTTAAAGAATTGATATTTGTGATATGTTTTATGGATATCATGCATCATATCAGTGATTACACCATTAGAGATGGGCACAGGTTCTATAACAGTACGGTCTTGTTGCAATTTAAATGTTAAATTGGTTAGAGGAATGGAGTTGGGCATGATTTTAAAAGAACTTGTGTTTGTGTTTGATTTAAAGGTTTAATTTATGACAATGGTTGATGGTTTGGATGTTGAACAGAGTCGATACAAATGGTTGTTTGTTCATTGGGATTGTTTAAATGTTTAAAAGAAGAAGTGAGAGGACACAAAATTTTTATACAGGTTGTTGAAAGGCATATTATTTTGAGTATGATGACACTGTGATTTTATTAAAAGTGTTAATAATTTAAATGTGAACAGTGAGCAAGTTTAACACTCATTAATGGTTAAATTACACACAGTGATTGTTTACTTGATCACATAAATTGTTTGGTTAGTGTTGAAACATTTGCATTAAATACAGAATGGTTTTATGGATTACTTAATTAATTTTGTGAACAATATCTGCTCTTTTTCCCCACCATTATTTCACTTTTCATTAATTACAATCCCCTCACCTTCCCATATTCATTACTCAGTCCATGTTCCTGAAATTTAATTACAGTTAAGAGGAGCTCTGTATTGTGATAGTTTAAGATCACAAGGATGGATTATAGTGATATGTTATTTGTTTTACATTTCAGTTAATTGTTTGTTTTCAGTGAGCAGTAACCATGTTCTTTTCCCCCTCATTTTAAATTTTTTTTTTCCGCTCAATACAAACCCCTCACATATCCCAGAACCCTTATTCACTCCCTGCTCATAAATGACTACTAAACAATTGTATGGATTGTATTGCATGAGTATGATATGTTACTGAGCCAAATCTTATTTCATATTTTTAAAAGAGTTGTCATGTATGGTTGCTAAAGAAACTACTTGCTAATCAATTATGCATACAGGAATAAGTTTTTCAAGCAAAAGTTTGAAAACCGAGGCCCACCATGTCCCCAACAAAGGGAAATTCACTACTTCCCCTTCCTCACCTTCAAATGATTATGATAAATCTATGTCCTCCTACATGCATTCGAAGGATGATTTCTCTCATGTGATCAGTGAGATTAAGCCTAAAGGCTTCACATAGCCTAAGGCAAATTCAGAGAGATTAAAAGGTGATAGCAGCAACAAGGAAAAGATTGTCTGATAGACTGGAAAATATGGATCCTAAGTTTTATTTATTGTTGAGAAAAATGGACTTCTGAATTTTAGGACAACATGCTTTTTTTGGATATATGAGTAATATATTTTTGAAAATAATTTCAAATATCAATGAGATAAATTGTCAAACATGAATGTGATGATGGGAGTCACAAGGAGGGATG
>JASDQU010736762.1:83374-94254 GCA_032191745.1 Picea mariana | reverse complement strand
CCAATAAGTTTTTAGTGGTGTATCTAGATGACATCCTCATCTACAACAAGACATGGGTGAAAAACTTGCAGCATATTCAGCAGGTTCTACACACCCTGCAGCAGCACAAGCTATACGCCAACTTGAAAAAATTCTCCTTCGGCATAGATCAACATGGAGTACATGTGACTCGAGAAAAGATCCAGGTCATCTGTGACTGTCCAACCCCAACCACACTCACTGATATTTGGGCCTTTCCAATTTCTACCACAGGTTCGTGTTGGGATTCTCCCATATTTATTGGGCCCTCAAACAAGTAACCAGGGGTGGTGGTAAGGAAAAATTTGTGTGGGGTTGGTCCCAACAACAAGCGTTCAATGATTTGAAGTAGCACTTGTGCTCAGCCCCAGTAATTTCACTACCGGACCTACAAAAACCCTTCAAAATCGAGACAAATGCTTCAGACTATGTTGAGGGCACCTTTCTCACTCAACACGACCACCCCGTGGCCTATCATAGTGATACACTATTAGATGTTGTTTGTAAGTACCCTACTTATGACAAGGAAATGTACTCCAATGTGAAATCATGTTGCCAGTGGAGACATTACATTCTTTGGAAGGAGACAATCATCCACACTGATCATAAGGCACTAAAGTTCATGCAGACACAAGGCAAATTGATCCATGACCGCCATTAAAATTGGTCCACATACTTGCAACAATTCCACCTCAACATCAAGTATACAACAAGAAGAACCAATCACGTCGTTGATTTCCTCAACAGACCGCCAGTCACGACACTCACCACGGTGCTAGAATCTTGCATCCATGAGACCTATGGATGGCCCCAACTCTATGAGACAGACTCTAACTTCGCCACCACCTACCAAATGTTGGGTGCAAATGCATTTGTCGCTAATTTCCATCTTCAAGATGGTTTGTTGTGTCGTTTGGGCCATACATGCGTTCTATCAATGAAGCGAGAGGAGTTGATATGGGAATCCCATTACAATCGAGTGGCATGACACTTTGGCATCAAAAAGACAGTGACAATGCTACAGAAACATTTCTACAGGATGAAACTTCGACAAGAGGTCAACAAGTATATCAGGTCCTACACTCCCTACGCTATAGCCAAACCGACCACTAAGAAATAGGTCATGTACACCCCTATGTCTACTCCTGACAGGCCATTGGAATCCATCTCAATGGACTACATGTCGGGCCTCCCATCCACTAAACGGGGAAATGACTATGTTTATGTGGTTGTTGATCGCTTTTCTAAGATGGTGATTATGGCCACCTGCAAGAAGAGCATCACAGCAAAGGACACTGCAAAGCTCTTCTTTGAACGAGTCTGGGTACATTTTGGAATCCCACAAACTAGTGTCTCATATTGGGACAGTCTATTTGTCATCACATTCTAGTCGAGCCTCTAGTCACTACTGGACACTAAGATCACCAAATTCACAACCTTCCACCCCCAAACAGATGGCAAAACCAAGTTCATAAATCGAATGATCGTTCATATCCTGCACATGTATAATTCCAAGCACCCTCACACATGGGATGGGATTCTTCCATATGTCCATCATAGCTACAAAGGAGCCTTACATAGATCAACCGACCACAACCCCTTTCAAGTGGGGTTGGGATTCCAAACCTTTGGTCCCATAGATGTTTCACAACCTCTTGCGATCACCTCGGCTGACTCATATTCTACTCCAACTAAAGATGAAAAATCCACCCAGTTCATTGAGCAGATCCAGCACATCCACCAACAGGTTCAGCATATCCTATAGAAGTCTAATTATAATTACAAGGAGCACCATGATCAATACCAGGTGCCACATAAATTTCAAGTGGGCGACAAAGTTTGGTTGCACTTGCAAAAGAACACCTTACATGACCCCATCGAAAGCTTCTCCCACTCTGTTATAGACCGTACACCATCACCAAATTTATGGGTGATAATTTTTTGAGCTCAACATTCCTCCTTTCCTTGGCATGCACCCAATGTTCAACGTGGATCTCCTTTGACCTTATTTCCCACCATTATTGGACACCTCAGAGATAGAAAAACCACTGACACCAACAGAGCTCAACCCCAGCTACATACAACAGGAATCCAGTGATTAGACTGTGGACATATAGGTCAAGGTCACTCACCAACAAAGGATCCAACTTTATTGAGTTTTCAAAGTAGGGCAGCTCTTGCACTAAGGCAAGTGGCTCACCCAGGGCCAAATTCAACAGAAATTTCCTCATCTGGTGGGGGAACTCAACGCAATGGAGACCATTGTTTCCTAAAGGGGTAGGATTGATACATATGGATTATGATGGCCTCCCACCTATTCCAACTAGCTTGCTTTTGCAATTTTCCAGTTTGGCAGTTTTTTTTCTAGTTTTCGGGTCCCTGACTTCTGGGGCTATTTTGAGGCCCTAAATAGCGTTTTTAGGGATCACCACAGTTAGACTATAATCAAAGTTAGATTATGATGAAAACATGTGTATTCCTTAGATAGACCTTTCCAACAGGATATCGTGAGCCTAAAACAGAGATCGTATGCAAAAGTTACGACCCTAAGAAGTTGGTGTACTAACTTGCCCAAATGGGGCCCACGTGACTTTTGGTGCTTCATCTCCTAGGGTTAGGTTTTTGGATGTCTAGGGTTTTTGACATTCATGTTTATTGTAAAAATACCTTCAAAGCCTAATTTTAATCAGATACTTGTGAATGAGCACAATCTACACATCTCTTCTCAGAAATAAGCCGCCACCATTCCAACAAGCTTGTTTTCCATTGCATTTTATAGTTTCAACTTATTTCCTTATTGAATAGAAACCAGTTTTATTGTATCTCTGTTATTTTGTGTTAAGAATATTTTAATAATCTGTATTCATTTCATTATGATCATAGAATCTGAATCACTTAAAGACTGGGATTGGGGCTCCCACGGACCATAAAGAAATTAAATACAAGAAATAAGATTTTTAGAGAGAAGACGGTGGGTGGTAGAAGAATCAACAAGACCTGGTAAGAAGAAAAAAGGAGTTATCAGTCTTCAATTAAAAATTTCTAGTGAAAGAGGTTGAATAACTAGATGAAGGACTTGATAAAGACAATAAAGAAGTGATCAGCGTAAACTTACTATGATGGTCACTCGTGTGTTCATTTGCTCGTTGATGTCCTTTTATCATTTTCATTGACAGTTACAAGAACCATCTCGACTGATTTTTTCCCTTCATTTGTTAGTTTGTTGATATCCTTTTTGAACCATTCTTCAATGTAAATTTTCATAGGTGCCACATTGATTTCATGCCGGATTTTAATATTGAACAGTTCACCCTCCAAGTCACGGAGATCAATGGAAATTCCATGTAATATTTCTTCAATATCTTTATTTGTTTACGGAATAATCTACTAGCCAGATATCTATGGCATTCTCATCATATTCAATTATGCCATAGAATTTTTCAATTGACAATCCTTTAAAAATCTCAACTTTCTCATTGAAATGTTGTTTTGTTAGGAACAAAGAGTTGAAGATCAACTTAGGATCTATGACCTCGTTAGTGCTTCTGGCTAGGCCAACCTCCATGAGTCTTTTGAATAGCTCTTCTCTCCTTGTTATGGCTTGCTTGCATGCTAGAACGATGATGTTCAATTCTTTATTTTCTCTTTCCCAGCAGGTATTAATCTGCTTGATCCAACTTGGAGAGGGAAGGTCCTCTTCTCTTCTCTTTAACTCTGACATATTGGAAACTTTAATACCAAAGGGTACCACGACATCAAGGTAGAAACCTTCTTAATTTTTTAGGTCGACATGTAGATATTCAAGGAAGGAATACGCCCTCGAGACAAAATAAATCATGCTTTTTGAAATTTCCCAAGATTCTGTAATCAGTGCCATTAGTTTATAGATATTATTCTCCACATAGATATGGTTTATGTGAGTAATTTTGAGGATCGTTTTATTTTGGATGCAGGCATGGCGGGTCTAACAATCACCAAAGGGATGGAAAGAAGTGGAAGAGGAATCAAAGTCTCTTCAAGTTCCTTAATCCTTTCCTTTAACTTTACATTTTCTACTTCAAGACCACCAATGGAATCATCCAATGTATTGCCAGTTGCTTCATGAATTCTGGAAATTTGGGAAGGCCACATATTTCTTAGGTTAACCTCTAAATGAGATTTTCCCTTTTTATTCTTCACATCACTCTTCTCAATAATTAATTGTTTAGACTCGCTATCAAAAACAAATATCTAAAACACAAATGATTCTTCTTCATCAAATGTCTCATTTTCAATAATTTCCAACCACTGATTTTAGTGGGCCGCACCTCCTAGATGATCAATGTTAGGAAACATCTTCTCAATGTTAGCCTCGAGTTCCATATCTTTGAGGGAAAAGATATTGATGTCACTTTTGACGCGATTCTCTTCTTACTTTTTTACAATATTCTTCCTCTTATTCCTTAGAGGAAGTTTATGTGAGATTTCATTTTTTCTAGAGGGGGGTTCTTATCTCCTCCTCTGCCTAAATTACTATTGGATACCTTCTTTGATGGGTGGGCCACTGTATCATTTCTCCAAGGTGTTGTAGTCTTAGGATTCACAGTTGGGGATTGGGTACTCTTCTCGTTGGGACCTTTTCCTCTCTATTTATACAATTCATTTGTGTTAAGCACCATATCTAAGTCACTGACAGTGTGGGTAGGATTGCCCTGGTGATTATCTTCTTCTTCTCCTAGTACAATGTGGATAAACGAATTATTAAAACCTATTGTTAACATATGTTCCACAAAGATCTTGTTAGGTTCGAACCCTCTGATCCTTTTAGCATACTTGAGATTCTAGTTGTGGAAGTGGTTTGCAAATTTGTCAATTTTGTTCATACATCTGAATACAAAATCCCCAACTTTCCAAGGCAAAGGAATGAATTGTTTTTTTCTTTTTCCATGAAAAAAGTGCAACCAAAAGTTATATTTCCTTGCAAATTTTGTAACAAACATTATGTCAGATATATGGCATGGAAGAAAGGAAGGATTTTCCTTGGAGCCAAAAATCCTGATGACATTGTAATTCTCCTTTTGTTCCAAAGTCCCCTTTATATCCAGGAAATTAATAGCTTGAGAAGATAGTCTTGGGGTATCTTTTCCAAACAACAACTCTTTAAGAACCGAGACAAATTCATTTAAAACTTCACAAAAATGCAAGGAATCTTTGTGCCTCCATAACGCTTGGTACCAAAATGTCACAGGGTCGAATTCATAATTCACCTTCTTGCATATAGACAATTTAGGAAACTGAAAGCAATGTGCTATCGCGGAAACCAAATAAGAAGACATAAAAAAATTACTGTCCTTTTTATATTGAGACAATTGGGAAGAGATTTCAATGGAAATCAACTTCCCCCAATAAAAAATGGCATGCTCCTTGACGATAAAGTATAATATGTAAAGAATCATACGGGAAATGCAAGAAATATTTTCTTGGCTCATAACTCTGGTAAATAACCAGGCAATTTCCTGAAATGGGTTTTTGAAAAGGCTAACCTACTATCTGGTAATATCTTTAGGGATGGCCGCAGGATTTTCCAATAATTCAGGTAAAATATCCAGGCCGTTGTCATTTTTTTTCAAGAGGTCCATGCAATCTTCACCTTTGAAGGTGAGTGTCGACTCTGGGAGTTTCAACATTTTACGTAATACTTGCGATGAAAGAACGACGAGAGAATGGTACTGGAGTGGAATCAGTCATTGGCTCGGTATGTATTTCTCGGCTCACTAGACAACCAATTCCTTGCAGTCAAAAACTTCAGGAACACACCCTGCACGTGCAATTCTGGACGTCCAAATTACTTGTTTCTGAGCAAAAGGGGATGAATAATAAGAGTATGCTCTAGACCACTGAAAATTCTGATCCTCTCATCCAAAAATGTTCAAAGTATCTCCATAGAAAAATTTTTGAGTTGTTGTTTCCATAAGTTTATGAGAGCATTCTTTTGATCCAGATAATATTAGAAATGAGCACTTGAGGGATAATATATAATCTTTCGCAAATCATGCTTTAATGTGATTTAATGAGGAAATTCCTTGAGCCCTTCACTTATTAATTACAATCTTTACAAGAATTGCATGATTAGTTATTAGCATTAAACCATACTAAATGTGTCTTGGGAATCACACGAAGGTGGTGAGGATGGACGGAAGAAAATAGAATTTGGGACTTTTGTGAACCCACCAACCTGGGAACCCGCCAACCCATCATTGCAAAAGGTTAATAATTGGCTATGTGTTGTAATGTGGTTGGTCGAACTGATCATAGAAAGGATGAGATACTTAGGAGCTCCAAAAATCAAATGGCCAAAATGTAGATCGTGAATCATTCAGGTACAAAATGTATTTCAAAGAACAAGGGATATGAAAGCTTGAAACTTGCCAACCCGGGAACCCGCGACTGCAAAAATGGTTAAGTATAGAATAATGTGGCGGTCGGTCAGACTCATGATGTGAGAGTGTGGATGGAGATGAGGATCCACGAGTCTGCCAACCCGCGAACCTATTGTTTTATAAAAAAGACTAAGTATAAGAACTAGAAAGGGAGAATAAAGGGGAATTAGGGTAAGTATAGAAGAGGGAAAAGAAAAGGACAAAAGGAGTTGGGAAAATAGAGAAGGGGAGGGAAATTCTGGAAGCGGGAATTGGTATCAACAACTGGCTCCAACTGTGGGATGATAACCCCCTGTGGGTTTTCAAGAATCCATATCCTTTCATGACTAGGTGCTTCCACCCATTGGGCTATGGAGTCAGAGTAATAATATACAAACTGAAAAAAATAAATAAATAAATTGTACAATGATAATGAGAAAGTCTTAATAGAAGAAACATTTCAAATGTTTCCCATTGACATGCAACATTAGTCTTTAACCCTTCATGTCTTGAAGCATATAGGAGTTAAAATACAATATCTTCTCGATGATGTACGGTCCAATCCAAAGTTCTTCGAACTTTGTATGCATGGATGGTTTCTCCTTGGCCTTGTCCCAAAGTAGCACCAACTCTCCCTTCTAGAAATTATTTACAGTTGTGCTCTAATCAAAATATCTTTTGATGCTCTACTGCCTCTGATAATTTCAATTCATGGCTTGGCTTCGTTCTTATTCCAACTTCAATAACTAATGGATTCTCCTCTGGATGGGAGAACTATATTTTGTATCTTCAATATTGACCACATAAATCAACGCATTGAGCTCGAGACTAATCTTCATTTTCACTTCTTTCCCATAGACCAATAGATATGGATACATCTTGGTGCTATCCTTTGGAGTTGTTATGCTTGCCCATAATGCATCCGTCAGCATTAGATGCCAATTCCTTTGATTCTTGTCAATGGTTTTCTTCAGTATCTGAGCAAGTGTTTTTTTGTGGATTCAGAGAGGCCATTGCCTTGTGGATACTAATTTTATGATTGACCCATGATGATTCTGTATTCTTTGCAAAACTCCGTAAACTTGGACCCGATGAATGTTGAGCCATTGTCTGTGATAAATTTATCTGGGACACCAAATATTGACAAAATATGGTCTTTGAGGAATTTAATTAGCTCTTCATCATCAACCTTTTTTAATGCCACCACTTCCAGCCATTTTGTGAAATAATCACTAGCTGTAAGAATATATATGTGCCCCTTGCTAGACTTCGGATTAATTGGCCCGACAACATCAAGTCCCCATTGGGAGAACGATTGTTCTACAATTATTGGATGCAAAGGCATCGCAGACAAGGATGATTTTAAGGATGGAAATTTATTTTAAAATGTAGAAACCTTGGTGAATCTTACTAATCCTTCATATTCCAACTATAAATGATTGGAAATATTTTTGTAAAAATATTCAAATTTCTAAGGATTTTATATAGTTTGTATAAAATTTTGGCCATTTTGAAGGTAAAATAATTTTATCCTATAGAATTTGGGCAAACCATTTTTAGAATGGTGAATCGTTTTTGGGGAAAAACCTTGGAAAATTAGCCCATGAGTGAATTTTAGCCCCTAAAATCATCCCTAATCACAGATCTCTTCATTATTCCTAAAAATTGTTGACATGACAAACACTTCCTTATCATGGCATACAAGTCTTTGAAAATCCATGGCCAAAAGAATCTTGCTCTTATTATCTTGTGGGCGGTTGCAGTAGGTGAAAAGTTTCCACCACATATTCCCTCATGGAATTCTCTTATTAGTTCTTGGTCTTGATTTTCATCAATGCATCTCAGTAGTATACCATCATAATTACTTCTGAACATTATGTCATCAATCAACACATATTGATTTTCCTTCATATTTAGTTTTCTTCGCTCCTTGGGGTTCATGGTGATAGGAAATTGCCCAGACCTTAAGAAGAATATAATATTTTTGTACCATTCTGAATAAGCTAATGGTTCTCTAATTGAAATTGAAATTATTCCATCAACCAAATCCAAATTCATGATGAGCTTACATAAACCTTATCCTTTGATAGATTTTTAAGGCTTAATATCGATATCATATTCGTGTATCTTTGCCAACCAGTTAGCCCATTTTCCTTCTCTCAATTGTTGATTCATAAGCATCTTCATTGGTGATGAGGAAACATAAGAAATGACATGGGAATTCAATATGTACGTGTGAAAGTGTGCTATTGCTTTTACAAGAGCCAAGTCCTTCTTCTCTAGTTCTGAATACCTCAACTCATAGTCATGTAGGGTTTTTCTCATGAAACTTATTGGGATTTATTCTCCTTTGATATTATTTTGAGTAAGATCGGATGCAATGATTGTCTCTATAGAAAATGACTAGATGATGAAATATCTTTGAAAGTCTAGGATAATGAGGATAGGAGAAGTGGTGAATTCTCCTTTGATATTATTGAAAGCCTCTTGAGTGTTCATTGTCCATTCTAACCTCTACTCCTTTTTCAACAACAAATGCATCGACTTCATGATACTTGCATAAAGGAACAAATACTCACACAAAATTGATCTTGCATAAAAATGATTGGACTCACCTCTTGGATGTCAAGGGGTTGAGCTCATTCATTACTTTAATTCTTTCTGGATCTATGCAAATCCCTTCCTTGCATACAATATGGCCCAAAAATTTTCCTTGAGTCACAATGAACAAGAATTTCTTTGGATTCAGAGAAACACCATATAATATACATCTTTGAAAAACCTTTCTCAAATGATGGATATGATCCTCTCATTTCTTTGAATGCACTGTCAAGTAATCTTGATAGTCTGCTATAAAATTTCCTATTAACCCATTGAATGCATGATCCATTGCCCTCTAGAATGTGGCTCCAGCGTTCTTCAAACCAAAGAAAATTCTAGCATATGCATATGTCTCCCAAGGTGTGATAAATGTTGTTTTCTCCCTGTCTTCTTCAGATACCAGGACCTGACTATATCCAAAAATCCATCCTACATGGACATGTAGGATGATCCAATAACTTTTTGGAGAAGGAACTCCATATTAGGAAAAGGAAAGTTATCATTTATGCTCTCTTTGTTAAGGTTTCTGAAGTCGACACAGATTCATATTTTCCCGGTCGTTTTTTTTACAATTACATGATTTGAAATCCATTTTGAGTGTATAATGGGATAAATTATTCACGCCTTCTTCAATTTCTCCAATTCAAGCTTTACTAGAGGTTTTAGCTTGGGATTCATCGTCCTTACATTTTGCTTCACGGGCTTGGATCCTTCCATCAAAGGAATGACATGTTGGAATATAGTCTTATCACAAGATTTTAAATCATCATAGGTCCAAGAAAACACATCGATGTATTCTTTGAACAAGGAAACATATCGATTTTCTTCCCTAGTGGTGAAATCAACTCCCAAGTTGACATACTTCGGGGAACTGTCAGTTCCAATATTGACTTTCTCGTTTCTTGTACCTTTCGAACTGAAACTTCTTCGAGGAGATTCTTAGCATGATCATATTTCATGAAAAGAGATTCGGATTATAAACAATATTTAGGGACAACATATGAGTGATCATCTTCATCATCATCATCATTTAACAAAAAAAAATCTAGTTGTTCATCGTTCTCAAACACTTTCAAGTACTCAATGTTATCGGGCACAGATGGTCAGGAAGCTCTTTCTACTTGGAAAGATGTTTTGTGTGGCGACCCTCCTCGTTACGACAACAACTCTGATAACAGGTGCAATTTTTTTTTTTTTTTGTTTTAAAGGTGTGTGCGCGCATGTGGAAAGAAAACAGACTCAGTTGACTCGAAATCGCCACCCGACAACCAACAAGATGCAAGTAGAAGATCCTGTCATCGACCAACCACTAGAGAGACTCTATGACATCCATTACAAACTGTTTACTCCAATTGACTTCTAAAAAAACGACGAGTTACCAGCCCGGTCTTAAATAATCATTTAATTCAATCCCTGTTTGCTGAATCACAACGAGTGAGTGCCCTTAGATTGGAGGATCCTACATTTACACGTTATCAAGCGTAAGGAAAATACCCAAACATAACCATGACACCTCCAAGTCCTCGCTTTCTATCTCACAATCATTTCCATTGAATAATGAAGAATGTTCCTTTAGTTGTCTTTTTAAAAACCACGTAATTACCAATAACCTGACCATAATAACCATATAATTACTCTTATAATAGATTAGCATTGTAACTTAAACTAATATGAGCTTCCATTCTAGGCATTGTAAATATGGTAATAATTCAACCCCATGAGAAATTAATATCAAGGGAGTCAAGTGATAAATTTAATGGGAGACATATAGTAGATCATCATCCACTTAAAGTAATATCCACATGGGAGACTCATAATAAATTCAAGGTCAATGGGAGACATATGATAATTTAAATGGGAGGC
>JASDQU010736762.1:68941-81624 GCA_032191745.1 Picea mariana | reverse complement strand
GTGTGGCCCCTTTACTCCATATGTGAGTCAAGTCGGCAAGCTATCGTCAGCCTGCATCACCAATAATCATGTCAGAATATCATCATCAAATCATCACATCAAATCAACATCATAATAAACAAATCAACCCAAGAGCACACTCCCTGACTCAGTCCGGAGTCCAAGGGGGTCTACCGATGCCTCCGCATCCTCAAGGTCTCAAACCTGCACACTCAACCAACTGAGTCAATAGCACCCGTATACATGAATAGTAACGCATCAATCATCTGTCAATCACATCATAATCAAATATATAAGGTCCAACATCAAAAAGGGTCCAGATCACTCGCGAGCAAGTGTCCTCAAAGAATAAGTGGTCTCAGTGCGCCAGGGAGGGATGTTACATTTTGATTTGGGTATCATGGGGATTTCACAATGAGACCGCCAAGGCTAGTGAATCTGCCTTGTTAATGTTACCCCTCGGAATAAAATAAATGTTGAAGGAACTGAAAGATTCCATCAATTTGTTAACCCTTTTGAAATACAACTTAAGTCTTTCCTTTTTTATTTTATACCTCTAATTCACCTAATTGATGACCAACTCTGAGTCGCCAGTTATAATTAGATGTTCTATTTTCATGTCCTATGTAAGGATCGTCCCCTAAATCAAAGATTCATACTCTGCCTCGTTATTGGTGCATAAAAACTCCAGTCTAATAGTGTGTGTATGCATAATCTTACTTGGACTCATAAGAAAAATTCCAACTCCATTTCCAGAGTTCGAATAAGCTCCATCAAAGGACATCCTCTAGTACCCGTCAAACAGATACTCTTGATTCTCCGTGTCTTGCAATTGCTCCATATTTTCATTATGCTCTATTTCTAGGATGGCGTAGTTTCCAATTCTAGAATCTATATAATCCTCCATCAATTCATTTTCCTTCCTTTTAAAGGAGAAGGGTTTTCTAGGTTCATGGGGCACTTTAATCATTGCTCCTTCTTTGCCTGGTAACATCATACAACTTCCATCGTTCATTATATGTACTTTAATCATAGACATCCAGTCTCTTCCCAGCACAACTCTATATGCCGGAGGAAGGTCCACCACAACAATATTGAATCCAAGCATAAAAGTCCTTGATTTCTATGTAAGATGGCACCTTTCTAGAATCAATTGCATGTATACTTTCATCGGTCTCATAATACTTGGTGAAACTCAATCCCAATGCCTCCATGACCTCCAGTGGCATGATATTGTTCATCACACCAGTGTCAACTAAACAATTATGTAGCACAACATCATGATTTTCAATAGAAATGTAAAAGGGAGGAAATTTACCTCTCATCTTGGAAGTCGACTGGCCAAGGGTTTGTTTAGGATTGGTAATGAAAACTTCTTCTCGTTCAGATGGATCATCCAACAACTTCAAAATGTTATCTCTTTGTTGGGGAATCTTCACCACTTCTGTAAAGGGCAAGGTTATCCTTAATTTACTCAAATCTTCTACAACATTATATGTCATTTGAGGGGGATTTGATGTCATGTTTTTTCTTTTACTCCCAATGCCATCTGTCACTTTATCATTTGTTTTTTCCATTAATTTTTCTTTTTGGTTCTCTTTATCAGAGTCGCCTTTATTTTTTGGTCTATTTGCAAACCCTCTTGTCTGGGCGAAATTTTCTTGTGAGTTGGGATCATTTTCGCCCTCTTCAAATATATACATGGGCGTATCACATCCGTCCATCTGTATAGTTTCAAAGCTCTCATCAGGTGAGTAATAAATCTCTTTCTCAATTAATTGTTCATCATAGACACCATCCATAAGAGCCTCATTTGGAGTAGGCTTCCTAGGAACCCTTGGTCTTTGCGGGTTATCCGTGTTTTCAAACCTCACCATGTTTTTCGAGGTAGGGTTCCTCCTTTTACCTGGGATTGGAATTCTTGGATTTTGCATGTAATTATCTTCTCTTCTTATTCTAGTTATATTGTTCTTCATTTGTTTGATGTTTCTATTCATCTGTGCAATTTTGATTCTTTTCTTAGTTTCCTGTGATGCCATAGAATCAACCTTTACATTAGGTATGGTTCCCTTGAAAACTTCTCCTCCGTTTGTTTGGTTTTGATCCGGTCGAGGTTTGAATTCTTAATTCTTTCTTGAACTGGAAGCTCCTTGGTTATCAATATTTAATCCTCCCAACTGCCTTTGTGCTCTTCCCAGTATAATTTTGAGGTCAATGCCCATTTTAATCATAATCTCTTCCATCTCAGTGGATTTAGTCATTTCCTCCTTCAAAGTATCCATTTGGGATGTTCTGATAGTATATTTTACATTCGGGGACATTGCATTCTTATAGAAACCAAGGATGACTGGGTCATTTGGTCATTTATCTTTTGGAATCCTACTCAAGGTTTATTTCACTTGAGATTAAAACTCGTATCCTTTCATTCTTCCACAAACAAATCTGGGTGAAATCGGTGAGAACGGTATGATAACCAATTGAAGGGGAAACATAGTCAAGAACATAGCTTTGAGGTCATTAAATGAGTGAATAGATCTACTAGGAAACGTTGTATACCATTCATACGCTCTTTTTGATAAGGTTTGCAAAAACAACCTTACCATGACATAGTCATGCTCAAAACAGTGAAAATCACAAACATCAAGAAATAAGTGCATATGCCTCTTTGCATCGATTGCTCTGTCTCCAGAAAATTCTTTTAAGGTGCCCTTAGGGATAATAGGGAGATCATGTTGATCACCTATAATATTTAGAGGGGAATCCCTTACCCTTCTTTGATTTTCAAATCCTAGGTTTCCCTGGTTTCTTGCAACATCTCTTCCACCTCCTTGTCTCTCCTCGTGGTGCTCATTTTGGGGTTGTTTGTTTCTTTCTTCCATGTTTGGGGAGACTTCAGGTATATAATTTCCACTTCTAATAATAGATAGTTTCTTTCTTTTACTTCTAGTAATGGGTCCCTTGTATTCATCCAGCTTCAATCCCGACCTTGTTCTTGTGCTGCTCTAGCTAGCCTTTTATTTCTTTTGTCTTGCCATTCCTCTCTCCTCTGTCTTCGAAGGATTTTTATTTCTTCTTCTTGGACTAAGATGTACAAGGACCCTTCTAACTCTTCTCAAGTCTGGGATATTGTTATTACCAAATTGTAAAACTGGTGTAGAATGCTTCATTGATTATTCAATCCAATTTCCAAATGGGGATGATTACCCTGGGGAAAAGTCATATATTCTTTCAGAAAAGTTGGGCCAGGTTTTGAATTTCCATTTCATGTTCCCAGTATGGTCGCCAAAAATGTCGACGCTTGAATATTTTAGGACCGAAACGGAAACCTCATGAGGATATAAATCATCTTGTATTTTTATAGAGGTGGTACTCATGTTTAGATTTTCTTGATATTTTCTAAAATATTCAAAATGTGGGACTTGACATAAGTCCGTTATAGTAATTCAAAAAAACATAAAAATTACAATAAGGTAAAAGGAAAAAAAAATTATTTTCTTTTTAAAGAAATTTTCTGAGAAAGGACCAGGAATCACATATTCAAAGCAAATAAGCAAAATTTCCTCACATCCATCATAGTTTGGGATAAATATTTCTGATCACATAAAATAAAAAAGAAGATGATTTGCATGCATAAGATAACTTTAACAAAGTGGACACATGGGCAACTCAAATAAAGATAATGATAGATCAATCTCAAATACTTTATATTCTGAAAACAGGGTTACAAAGCATAGTCGAGATTGTTCTGGAAATAGTTCTCTTGGAATTTCAAAAAATATATAGTCTATTACATATCCTTGAAATTGTAAATGTGTTTTTCTTAAAGACTAGGATTGGGGTTCCCGCGGACCATAAAGAAAATAAATACAAGAAATAATCTTTTTAGAGAGAAGACAGTGGGCGGTAGAAGAATCAACAAGACCTGGTAAGAAGAAAAAATGAGTTATCAGTCTTCGGTTAAACCTTTCTAGTGAAAGAGGTGGAGTAACTTGATGAAGGACTTGATAAAGAAAAGAAAGATGTGATCAGCATAAACTTACTATGATGGTCCCTCGTTTGTTTATTTTCTCGATGATGTCCTTTTATCATTTTCATTGATGGTTACCGGAACCGTCTCAACTGCTTCTTTCCCTTCATTTGTCAGTTTGTTGATAGCCTTATTGAACCATTCTTCGATGTAACTTTTCATAGGTGTCACGTTGATTTCATGCTGGATTTTAATATTGAACAATTCACCCTCCAAGTCACAGATATCAATGGAAATGCCATGTAATATTTCTTCAATATCCTGATTTTTTACGGAATAATATACTAGCCAGTTATCTATGGAATTCTCATCATATTCAATTATTCCATAGAAAATTTCAATTGACAATATTATAGAAATCTCAACTTTCTCATTGAATTGTTGTTTTGTTAGGAACAAAGAGTTGAGGATCAACTTGGGATCTTGGACCTCGTTAGTGCTTCCGGCTAGGTCCACCTTCATGGGTCTTTTGAATAGCTCTTCTCTCCTTGTTATGGCTATGTTTCTTGCCTAAACGATGTTGTTCAAGTTCTTTATTTTCTTTTTCCAGCAGGCATTAAGTTGTTTGATCCGACTTGGAGAGGGAAGGTCCTCCTCTCTTCTCTTGAACTCTTACATATTGGAAACTTTAATACCAAAGGGTACCACAGCATCAAGGTAGAAACCTTGTTCATTGTTTAGGTTGACCTGTAGATATTCAAGGAAGGGATGCACCCTTGAGCCAAAAGAAATCATGTTTTTTGAAATTTCCCAAGCTTCTATAATCAGTGCCATTCTTTTCTTGATATTATTCTCCACGGATCTCTTGGGGTATGTGAGTAAGATTAAGGATTATTTTATTTTGGATGCGGGAATGGCAGGTCTGAAAATCGTGAAAGGGATGGAAAGGAATGGAAGAGGCATCAAAGCCTCTTCAAGTTCCTTAATCCTTTCCTTTAACTTTATATTTTTTTCATCGAGACCACCAATGGAATCTTCCAATGCATCGCCAGTTGCTTTAAGAATTCTGGAAATTTGGGAAGGCCGCATATTTCTTAAGTTAACCTCTGAACGATATTTTCCCTTTTTATTCTTCACATCACTCTTCTCAATATTTATTTTTTTAGACTCATTGTCAAAAACAACACTCTGAAACACAAATGATTATTCTTCATCAAATATCTCATTTTCAACAATTTCCAACGAATGATTTTGGTGGGTCGTGCCTCCTGGTTGATCAATGTTAGGAAACATCTTCTCAATTTCATCCTCGAGTTCCATATATTCGAGGAAAAATATATTGATGTCACGTTCGACGTTATGGTCTTCTTCCTCTTGTACAATATTATTCCTCTTCTTCCTTAGAGGAAGTTTGTGTGAGCTTTCAATTTTTCCTTTAGGGGGGTTCTTATCTCCTCCACCTGAACTACTGTTGGATACCTTCTTAGATGGGTGGGGAATTGGAACACTGCTCCGAGGTGTTACAGTCTTAGGATTCCCAGTTGGGGACTGGGTACTCTTCTCACTAGGACCTCTTCCACTTTGATTATACAATTCATTTGTGCAAATAACCGTCTCTAAGTCGCCAACAGTGTGGGTAGGATTTCCCTGGTGATTATCTTTTTCTTCTCCTAGGACAATGTGGATAAACGATTTGTTAAAACATATTGTTAAAATATGTTCCACAAATATCCTGTTAGGATCGAACCCTCTGATCTTTCCAGAATACTTGAGATTTGAGTTGTGGAAGTGTTTTGCAAATTTGTCAATTTTGTTCATACTTCTGAATACAAAACCCCCAACTTTCCAAGGCAAAGAAATGAATTGATTTTTCTTTTTTCATGAAAAAAGTGAAACCAAAAGTTATATTTCCTTGAAAATTTTGTAACAAACATTAATTCGGATATATGGCATGGAAGAAAGGAAGGATTTTCCTTGGACCTAAAAATCTTAATGACATTGTAATTCTCCATTTGTTCCAAAGTCCCCTTTCTATCCAGGAATTTACTAGCTTGAACAGATATTCTTGGGGTATCTCATCCAAACAATAACTCTTTAAGAACCGATACAAAGTCATTGAAAACTTCATAAAAATTCATGGAAGCTTTGTGCCTCCATAACGCTTGGTACCAAAAGGTCACAGGGTCTAATTCACAATTCACCTTCTTTCATATAGACAATTTAGGAAACTGACAGCAATGTGCTATCGCGAAAACCAAATAAGAAGACATAAAGAGTTTCTTATCCTTTTTATATTGAGACAATTGGGAAGAGATTTCAATGGAAATCAACTTACCCCAATCAAAAATGGCATGGTCATTGACAGTAAAGTATAAGATGTAAAGAATCATACGAGAAATGAAAGCAATATTTTCTTGGCTCGTAACTCTGGTAAATAACAAGGCAATTTACCGAAATGGATTTTTGATAAGGCTCACCTACAATATGGTAATATCTTCAGGGATGGTCGCATGATTTTCCAAGAATTCAGGTAAAATATCTAGGCCATTGTCATGTTTTTTCAAGAAGTCCCTGCAATCTTCACCTTTGAAGGTGAGTGTCAACTCTGGGAGTTTCAACATTTTACGGAATACTTGCGGTGAAATAACAATGGGAGAATGGTCCTCGAGTGGAATAATCCACTCTCTAAGTATGTATTTCTTGGCGCACCAGTAAATCAATTCCTTCCAGTCAAAAAATCCAGGAACAAAACCTACACACGCAATTCCGGATGTCCAAATTACTTCATTCTGAGTAAAAGGGGATGAATAATAAGAGTATTCTCTAAACCACTGAAAATTTTGATCCTCTCGTCCCAAAATGTTCAAAGTATCTCCACAGAATTTTTGTCAAGATGATGTTTCCATAAGTTGAAGAGAGCATTCTTTTGATCCAGATAATATTAGAAATGAGCGCTTGAGGGATAATATATAATCTTTTGTAAATCATGCTTTAATGTGTTTTAATGAGGAAATTCCTTGAGCCCTTCACTTATTAATGACAATATTTAAAGGACCTTCATGATGAGTTATTATTATTAAACCATACTAAATGCGTCTTGGGAACAACACAAAGGTGGCAAGGATGGATGAAATAAAATAACATTTGGGACTTTTTTGAACCCGCCAACCCGCCATTGCAAAAGGTTAAGAATTGGCTAAGCGTTGTAATGCAATCAGTCAGAATGATCATAGAAGGGATGAGATACTTAGGAGATCAGAAAGTTGAATGGCCAAAATGTAGATCGCGGATCGTTTGGGTACCAAATGTAGTTCACGGAACAAGGGATATGAAAGATTGAAACCCGCCAACCTAGGAACCCACGACTGCAAAAATAGTTAAGTATAGAATAATGTAGCGGTCGGTCAAACTCATGATGTGAGAGTGTGGATGGAGATGAGGATCTGTGAGTCTGCCAACCCGCGAACCCGTCGTTTTGGAAAGACTATAAGAACCTGAAAGGAAGAATAGAGGGGAAAGAAGAAAAGGGGAATTAGGGTAATTATAGAAGAGAAAAATAAAAGGACAAAAGGATTTGGGAAAATAGAGAAGGGGAAAGAAATTACGGAAGTAGGAATTGGTCTCAACACTCTTTTAGTTTGACTTCATCACTCTTTTCTATTGTGATTGACAATATCTAGGGCTTAATAAGGTGTTTCATACATAACAAGGGGCTTTGTATAGGGATTTTCCTAGGGATAAACACTCTCAATGCAAGATAACATACACTTTACCCTTAATGAATATCAAAACACCAACATACTAAGTCAAATGGTAGAATAATGATTTGTAGGAAGCCCAATGGTTTTGCAACTGATATGATCGCAATGACACTATGATTTAAACCAAGTCTCAACCTTCAACATGACTTGACATAACTAACTTGACTTGAATGAATAAACAAAAGTATTGAACCTCTTGACCATAAGGAATCACTAGTACTAATGAAAATAAACAAACACTCAAGGACCCAAAGACTTACTAGCAGCAAACACATTGACTTGAATCAAACTTGCAAAGAAAAGAGAAACTAAAAACAAAAATTGTCCTAACCCATACAACTCCCTATTATAGGATCTAAATCAAAATTCATCATGAAGTAGAAATATAAGGCTTCAAGTGAATGCCATTCACCCATCTAGGTTTAAGAACGCCATCTAGCTGGGCCTAGTGGACTACACCTAAGTCTCTAATTTATACAACTATAAATGGTCCCAAGTAGTGCATTTGTAGCTTTCCAAGATTATTTAAAAAAATTTTTCATATAAGAGGACTAAATTTCCTTTGGAAAAGGATTTGGTCTTGATATAGTGATCATGTTATGTTTTATACCTTTCCTTCTATGCATATTGATGAAAATAAACCATAAAATAATATTATTTTAATTGCATTATAACTCATCTAGTTGTTTTGCAACTATCTCTTCATATATCATATGGGTAGCATGGGAAATATAGAGATATGAACCACAAATTCTATAGGAACAATAACCTCATGACCATACACCAACTAAAAAGGTAGTTTTTTATGTAATTTCTTGGTAGTGGTCCTATATTCCCATAATACTTTAGGAATTCACATAGTTGTAGATGAACCTTCTGTAGTAGCTATTATGTACCAAAGTAGACTACATCTATTTAACATTAGTTGGTGTAAGTAGATTCATAATGACAACAATCATGGAAGGGTCCACCAATACTCCTTCCTTGAAGACGATGTGTCCCAACAAAATTCCAAATGGTACATAGAATATGCACTTCTTCAAATTTAGGGATATCTAGAGCTTCCTAGCTTTATCAAACATTAATTTCAACAACCCAATATGTTCCTTAAACAATTTATATATAATTCAATCATCCATATATACCTCCAAAAAATTGTGAATGAAATCTCTAAATGTTGTAATCACAACTTAAGAAAATATACCTGGTGCATTCTTGATCCCAAAAGGCATGAAATTATAAGCAAAGGATCCTTATTTGATAGTAAAGGTGGTCTTATTATTGTCTTATTTTTCAATTCATACTTGATATATCTTGAAAAGCAATATGTAAAGGAATAATCATCTTTTCCTACAACTTGATCAATTACCTCGATCAATCACCTCATCACTAAAAGGACTGGGAAAATTATCATACACAAGTAGAGTTTAAGCTTCTAAATTCCACACAAACCTTAATGTCATGAAAGTTCTTATTTATATGAATCACAATAAGAATTATCTAATTGGATTCATCTATGCGGAATATTAATCAGATTGACAATATTATGTCAAATTATTTCTCTACCTTCTCCTTAACCCTGGGATTAAGATGATAGGGTTGATGGTAAATAGGATTAGCATTTTACCACAACTCTATCCCCATCTCCCCAAACTCTTCTTGAATCCCTTTCATCTCAGTAAAAATCTACATAAACAATTTGTTGTATTATGTCAATAGGGCCTAAATGTTAGACATGGTCTTCTCATCCTTGTAATATCCTTAGAAGCCATTTTACGCCATCCTTCACTTCCAATATTGACTGTCTGCAACTTCAAATTCTAGTGATATATCGTACTATTAACATTGTTATCACACAATTTGTAGCTAGGTCAAATGGATAGAAGGTAGAGGCCAAACTGGCGTAACAGGAACCTACCCCACCCAATGTCACCACAATGGGGAGGTTCTTTCTATTTAGGGAGGTTATGCCTAGGGGAGGCGTCCCTGATAACCTGGGGTTTTGAAGAGGCCAAAGCATAAAGGTCAAAGTAAAAGTTCCTCCTCACAGGTTACCACCAAGGTCAGATAGTCCGTCTAAACAACCAATAAAGAAGTGTATGCCCAAATGAGAACACCTGCCCGGAAAAAGACAATAGAAAAACAATATATATGCAGGCTATAATTCAGTGGGTTAGTACTTCATATAACTATCTGACATCAATATGTAAGAAATCAGAACAATAGATATCAATGAGATCAACGTTTATCAATATAGCAGTAGAGTAATATCAATTCATCAATAAATATTAAGATGATGTAGCCAACAATGTATTTAATCAATCCCTTTACTCAATAAATGCTCTTAAACCATCATCTAATTTCTTATCAAAGACATATGCTACATCAAGATGGAATATCCAAGCATGACGTCAACCTAATTAGGGTTAGTTTGTTAGTTAGGGTTTCAAATTTATGAGTTTTAAGAAGTTGTTTGAGCACTATCACTTCAATGTTATGGATCTAAGATCAGTGCCTAGGGGTAAATGGAGTCAATTAAAGAGAGGACACAAAGTTGAAGGGATAAAAGGCTAAGGACGAGAGGGAAGGGTTCTAAGGTGCTTCAATGGCAAGGCCCTAGAATCAAAACCCTGGGGGAAAGAGGCTAACTCTGGTGTTTCTTAAGCAAGGCCTTGTGCTCTTTCCTCCTTCCTTAGGTCAAAATTGACAAAAAAGCTAGCATAAAGGATGATTCAAGACAAGAGGGTAGGGTGAGGGAGAGTGTTGCAATGGCAAGGCCCTATCACCAAACCCTAGAAGCAAGACGGCCCTAGGTGTAGATACCCTAGGCCTGGGACGTCTACTCCTTATTAAATTATAAAATCATAGCTAGCACAAGGGAAGAAGCAAATAGAGTGTAGCAATAGCTAGGCTCTTCCTTCCTTCTTCAATGGCTGAATATTTCTCTTTTAGGGGACATGAAACAAGGACCTACTTGTATGCTTGTCACCTAGGGTTTTAAATCAAAAAATTTATAATAAATGCAAGAATACAAGCCTACAACCATTCAATTAAGAATTTATGTAGATAATACACTTACATATCATGAAGAAATAGCAATGCAAACCCTAGTTGTAAACCTTCCTTCGAGAGAAATGCCAAAAATGCCAAGTAAATCCTTCCTTCAACAAGTGCGCCTCACTCAAAAGATGAAATACCCCAACTAGGGCACAAAAATCAGATCTCACAAGAGAGTGAGTTGTTTTTTTTTTTTTTTAATGAGGATAAAACTCCTCAATATATATTGTATCATGACCTTTAATTAATTTTAGGTCATAAAAATTAGTCGACGAGGCTTTAAACCAAAATCATATTGTTTTTACATTAAAATGTCAAATTAAAACCCTAACTAAGTTGTAATAAAGGTGAAAGCCCCTTCAAGGGAGGCGCTAGCCCCTTCAAGGGAGGCGCTAGCCCCTTCAAGGGAGGCGTTATCCCCTTCAAGGGAGGCACTAGCCCCTTTTAGGGCAAATGAGGCATCCAAGAGCAAAACGTTGACCCTCCAGGGGCCTCTCCAACATGCCACACGTGCCACTGCTGCCCAACATACCTCCAAGAATGACCATGACATCATGGTAAGAATGGGAGCGCTCTGAGCCTTCCAAGGCCAACGTTCCACTAAAAAGGGGTCATTCCCCCTAGGTCGGGCTCTGCCAAAGTGCCTCTGGTGAGACGTCCTTCTTCTTCTCAGGTGAAAAAGCTCAATCAAGCAATGTCCTGTCTCTTCCCCTCTGATGGGTCTCAACAACCATCTGATGAGCTCTTCAGCCCCATGAAGGTCCGAGCTAATCATCTCCCCATGTCAGGCATGGTCCTACACATCAAAAACTTTTCCCTCCATGGGCTCATTAGTCATAGGGATCACAGCAATGTTAATCACGTTTCATCATTAATATTATCAAACACATGCATAAAAACCCTAATATATCATCCAATATCTCAAAGACATTACAAAGACCTACAATACAAGTTTGAAGAAAAGGACAAGACACCCTATTGGGCTAGTATCCATAAAGAAAGAAAAGTCTCCAAGGGGTTTCATCCAAACCATGTAAAATGAGGTGGTGCGGATAAGGGATGTCCAGACATATGGGTAGAGTGAGAGCCAAGGATGCATGATATTACCTGTGGGTGCCTTTGTAGAAGGAAAACTGTACCCGTCATGGATGCACTTTTTTCAAGCCCTTTCTTGCCTTTATTCTTTTTTTTTCTTATTCTTTTTTTTTATTTCAAGGACTAACTAGAGGACACTGTCTTGGCGTGGTAACCAGAGCTTACAGTGTTACCCACAAGCACTTTCACAGAGATGATAATGTTGGCTCGTGATGAGACCCCCTCTCCCTTGGCCATGCAACCAAAGGTCACTGCCCTGACGTGGTAACCAGATAGTGGCAATGTCATGCTGTTAGGTACCCATGAACATAATAGGTTGGCTCATGATGAGACCCCCTATCCTCTTGGCTAGGTCTTGTTTTGTTATTTTTCTTCAGGTCCCTCTTGTTTCTTGCTGAGAGGCTTTTTATTGCCTTCTTGGGGATCCCTAGGTGAGGCATCTCGAGGTTTCATTTTTAGGCTTTTATCTTTTACCAGCTGCTTTTACCTTCTGGGCCTTTATCGCCTTCTTCCCATGAGATAAGGTGCAACCCCACAAACAGATCATCCTAATGCCCGGACAAGGGGAATGGAACAGATGAGTGGGATATAAGATGAAAACGTGATGGTATGATGGGAGTGAACAATGGCTCTTCAGAAATCACCCCGGTGGCAAACCAAAACCTATGGGTACAGGCTTGTTAGGACACCCTGTCAATCCCCCCAATCATGGTCAAGTGGGTTAATGTAAGATCCAAGCAGTCATCAGAGATAAAGGATTTAAGATGCATATATCCAAAGGTTATAATGATCAAAAGTGACAC
>JASDQU010736762.1:43837-68921 GCA_032191745.1 Picea mariana | reverse complement strand
AAAAGGGTCCAGATCACTTGCGAGCAAGTGTCCTCAAAGAATAAGTGGTCTCAGTGCGCCAGAGCGGGATGTTACACTTCCTGACTATGGACTGTACCCTCTTGATGACTTATTGCATGTTGGAAACCTAGTTTCCCATTTTATAGAGACTTACACAGGTGACTATGGGGGTATACAGTGGTACCTAGGGCAGAGGTCAAATCACGCTTCACAGAGTATACATGGAGGGTGCTTCCATGTTTGAGTTTCACTTGTACCGGTTAGTTTCTCTAGTGACAATTAGCATAATTTTCCTTCCTACTAGATAGTCGACTGCTTGATTTGTCTTTAGGAAACGTTTTAGTGTGTGATTGGTGTTCAAACAACAGTTAAGACTTAATGTGTGAGTTAATCATTTCACAAGGTGGAAGGTCAACAACTCTGTCAGTCGTGAAGGCTTCAGTTCCTATCACTGGTTACATTGGAGCCACCTCTACCACCACTACGACGAAGAATTGACTAAGAAGGTCGTTCGAAGTGACTGGGCCACAGGAAAATGTGCATGAGCCTGCTCCGCAAGGAGACTATTTGAATCTGGAGGAAGCTACCATTTATGAACTTAAGGCAGAGACTCTCAGGCCAGCTAAACCTCTGAATACTGACTTGTTGGCACCGATATTGATTCACATTATCCCTCCTGAGGTGACACCTTCTGTCCACTAGCTATTCCTATGAGTAGCAATGGTGAATGTTTCTAATTTTTCAGGGAGTCCTCATAATCCCATTATGGATACTACCATAGGGGGAATCCTACCTCCTTTCCCAACTTCGCTATTCAAGACCATGATGGTATTGACTACCTCAACTTTGGGCAGTGGTCCGATACCGTTATCAACTTCGACCACTGCTCTTTTTAGTCAGAGTGTGATGGGCCCTCCCTTCTCATATGCGATGTCAGACTTTGATTCAAACTCAGCTCTTACGTACTCTACTTTACATACCATGGGTCTGGGGTAAGGGAGATCCAATGATCCCGTGCAAGGGTCCCCTGGGGGTGCTTCTATCCCTTTTAATGTTATCCATTATGGTGGGGGTCATATACCTCCTTCATCCCCTTCACTCGGTGAAGATTTTAAGCAGCCAATCGGGCCAAATGATAATTATATCTTGTTTGATGGGGGAACTTTAGGACCTTTGTCTTATACAATGTCGATGGGATCTATGTCATTCTCTTTGTTCGATGCATTTGGGAACAACTCTTTTTCTTCATATGTTGTCTCGGCTGGGGGCCACCCCAATTTTGGTCAACGAAACTCGGTGCAGGGTACTATTCCTTCACAGGGAGCAACGACTGGAGTTTTGTCCACACAAGGTCATTGGAATCCCTGGCAGGGGTCAGGTCCCTTGCAAGGGATGCCAGTAGGGGGAAACCCATTCAATGCTCAATGGAACCCTGGACTGGGCTTTGTTCCTATGCCTGTCAGGTCGGCTAGGCGCATCCCCTTCCAAGGTCCTTAGAACACTATGCAGGGAGAAATCCCCTCACAAGATATGTCATCCAATTACGAGATTCAACCGTTGATACCCCAACACACACATTTACCCTATGCTGGTCAAGGCCATGGTTTTTACAAAAACCCTGTCTAGCAGTCCAACTTTTCCTAGCAACCTGGTGCCAGTCAAACTCTAGGGCCCTCTTTTCCTGTAAATAGTTCACAAACAAAACTACTATTTCTGGAAACACTATATCTTCCATAATTTTTTACATTACTGAATGATCCAATTTGTCATGATCTGTGTTGGCCCCCCATTGCAACTAAGTTTCCCTTAGATATTCTGAAATTTGAAGGAAATCCTGGTGAGGATCTAGGTGGTCATGTGACGAATTTCGATTTATGGTGTTCATAAAACTCACTAAGATACGATTTTGTCTAGTTGCACTTTTTTCAACTCACTCTTATAGGGGGTGTTGCGAAATGGTATATTGAGGTTGACCGCTCGAGGTACTCTTACTTTAATGGCTTGGAAATGGTCTTCTTGAATCATTTGTAGCTACCCATGAGTTATTATGCCAACAGTAAATTGTTGGCCAACTTTGAGAAAACCAAGGTCAATAACATCTTTGATCATATCCGAGAGTGGCAACATAAAAAGAGATTAATTAAGGCCTAGGTCCCTCCTTCTTTCTTGCTTGAGTGGTTCCTGAAGTCTTTGGTACCCTGCCTATCCAAGGAGGTAGCAACTTTCGAAGCTTTTTCAGAAGAGGAGGTGATTATGAGAGTGCAACAACTTGAACTAATCTATTCTCAATCCGACATTCTCTCTAAGATTTTTCTATATGCGTTGCGGTCTATTCTCGATAAGGCCGAGAAAAAGTTTGGACCCCATGTCGATGGCATTTTAGGCTCAACAAAAAACAATTCCACGAACCTGTTGTTGAATCAGTTGCAACAATTGTCGATACAATAGACTGTGGCCAGCCAAACTTCTAGTTCGATTGTTCCCCCTACACAGATGTCAGACGTACACAGTATGCAGTCGATGAATCCTAAGTCCAACCAATAGCCTGATGGAAAGAAGAAACAATGAAATAAGAAGGTTAAAGGGGGTAAAAGGCTACCAATAATGCTCGCAGGGAAAAACAGAGAAGAATAAGTCAAAATACCCGTGTAATATTTGCACGGAAGACCACTCGACTCATATGTTCCCCTGACTTGCAGAAGCCTAGAAGCTATTGGTGCAACAACAACCTGTTGTACTGAAGAACCTTTTTCCACAAGGGAAAAACATGGCTCAAGCTTCAACATCCTCAAGCATGACAAGGGGTATTCAGGGACCCCCACGCCTACAATAACGATCCAATCGAAAATATTTACATGATGAATGCCAAAGATAGTACAGAGACTAGGGCTCAATATTTCAAAATTCCAAAATCTGACGAGAAGGGAAAAGAAGCCACAAACCCATTTACTCCTCTCTATATTGATAAGGCATTGGGAGAAACCATGAATCACATCCATAATGGTGCGTTTAAGAAGGCTTCTCATAATCCAAATGTGAGGACCACCTAGAACTACTCCATTGTTCCCCTCATAGAGAAAATCTCTATTGTCGGCTTTGGGATCAGAAGAGACTTGTAACCTGGGAGCGATCATATTCGATCCAACCAACTTGAAGCCTTGTCTTCTTTACCACATTGCATTTTAGATAGTAGTGTCTTACACCATGAAATATTTTACTCGCTAACATTTTTTGTACAATGGTTGACAAGGGTGCCTTTACTTGCGTGATGTCGCTGGCATGTTGGAAGGGCATTGACTAGCCTATGGTTTCTATGTTGCGTATGTTTCTTACAACATTTGATGGTCAGTCATTTACACCACATGGAATCATTCTTTCTTTCCCCATGCAGTTGGGAAGAAAAACTGTGTGTGTTGAAGTTGAAGTGGTCGATGTGCCTCTCGACTACAGCCTATTGTTAAGAAGGAGTTGGAATTATGTGATGCATGTAGTGGTTTTTATGGTTTGTTGGGTCTTGTCTTTTCCACATGAGCGTTGGATTGTGACCATTGACCAATTGTATTTCTCCCATACTGACCCTTCATCGAGGGATTCCGCAGTCCTGATGATTGATAGTCCACATTCCAGCACTGTCAACTTGGTTGTTGGTTTTTTTTTGTCGTTGATGGGAACTTTTGATTACTTTCCACCTTTTGGTGATGTCCAGCTTATATTGGTTGTTCCCAACTAGCCTAGGTCTACAACTCTACAAGTGTCTTCATTTCGAATGTGATACTTTAACAATCTATGGAATTTACCTTCCCCATAGGCCTCGATGGAAAGGACAAGGCATCCTGGCATGGCCATGCCCTTGTCCATGGCTGACGTTGTGTACAACATTGTCCAGCAAACTTCAGCCAATCCTCATCTGACTCCCCCACAAGAGATAGATCCATTTATCGAGCCTATTTGGGCTCAAGGTTCCCTTTCCACTCAAGATCCTTTAGACTTGGTATTTCTCTCTGACGAGGAAATTATTGAGGCAATGATTGATCCCGATAAACCTTGGAATGATCTACATCATAGATCTTATTTCCTTCCTAAGTTAAGGAGAATATAGGTAGGAGAATTTGTGTTGACTTTGAATGGAGATAATCCTTATCCTATTGATCCTCTGGCTACGCACATAGTTTATGCCAACGATAACATGGAAAGCATTGATACAATGATTCCAATCGATATCTCCAGTAAACCTAGCGTTGTGGAGAATTCTTTCATCGAAGTGGACTGCTCCCCCAAAGAGATTCAAACTTACACTAAGCTATTGAAGGAATTTCGTGACGTTTTTTTCCTTGCCTTATGAGGAACTTCCAGAAATTGACCCACAAATTTTCAAGCATGAAAATACGACTTATCTTGATGCCAATTCAGTCCGACAAAAGCTTCATCCAGTAAACCCTCGAAAAGTGACATCAATTAAGGAAGAAAGAGAAAAATTGCTCAAAGTCGGTTTTATCTACCCTATATAATTGACGGAATGGGTGTCAAACCTAGTTGTGGTTAACACAAAACATGGCATGATTTGCGTGTGTATGGAATTCCATGATTTGAATAAGGTCTTCTCGAAAGATAATTTTCCCACCCCATTCATTGATCAGATTTTCGATGAATGTGCAGGATGCAAGGTCTTTTAGTTCATGGATGGTTTCTCGGAATACAATCAAATCCAAATCAAACCTGATGACCAACATAAAACAACTTTTATTTTTTCGTGGGGGACATTCATGTATCGTGAGATGCCTTTTTCACTGAAAAATGCTGGAGCGACCTTTCAGCGGGCCATGTCATTTTATTTTCATGACCTTAGACACATAGTCAAGGCATATCTTGATGATCTAGCATCATGCTCTTGCAAGAGATTTGATCATCTTGCTCATCTTCGACTAATATTTTAACAATGTTGCTACCATCAGATTCTCTTGAATCCTAACAAGTGCATTTTCTACGTGACGTCAAGTCGTCTCTTAGGTTTTATTGTTTCAACAATAGGGATCATGGTCGATCCTCTCAAGGTTGAGGCGATAGTTCAGTTTCCTCCCCCAAGCATGATAACTCAACTTTAGATCTTACAAGGGAAAGTGATTTCCCTTCATCGTTTTGTCGCGAATTACATCGATATCACTAAAGGGTTTATGTGTCTCTTAAAAAAAGGGGTCTCATTATGTTGGGATGAAGCTTCTTAGCTCTCCTTCGAAGCATTGAAACATTCCCTAACGTCTGCCCCTCTGCTCTGACCTCCTGATTATAACTGAGACTTCTTGTTGTATTTGGCTATTGCAGAGTCGACCATTGACATGGTGTTGGTTCAAGAATATGATCTGCTCGAAGATCATGTTATATATTACCTTAGTTGAGGCTTGGTTGGGCCATCACTCAACTATTCTCATGTTGAGAGGCTTTCCTTAGCAGCCGTTCATGTTTTCCAACGGTTTTGTCACTACATTTTTCTTCGCAAGACCACTTTCATTACTGTCGTGAACCATTTCCAATATTTGTTAACATGATGGATCATTAGAGAAAATATTAGTAGATGGATAGTCATGTTACAGGAGTTTGACTTGGATTTTGTTTCTGCAAAATCCAAAAATTCATTGGTATTTTCCGAACTTATTTAAGAACTCTGAGTCGATTCTAGTGATATCACACTCGAAGAATCACCTATCAAGAGATATATTTTTCTAATTTCATCTTTTGACCCCTGGTATGGAGATATATTGGTCTATCTCATGACTTTTAAGTGCCCCTTTTTTGCATCCTGTGATGAGTGTTCACGAATTCAACATTGTTGAGGAAAATATATGAAATGATCTTACTCAAACATTTTCAGATCCTACTTAGCTAAGGGAAGATAGATGGGAATATCATGCTATGTTTATAGCCATCAAAATTTAGATCATAATTCTTGAGTATTGTTTACAAGTGCTTAGGCTAGTTTTTTATTGATAAAAGCTTGCTGAAAAAATGATTATTTATGTAATTTTTTGAACATATCAGATGTTGAAATAAATATAGAGACAAAAGTAAAGACACCAAGTCAATAATCAAAACATATGAGACATAAATAAATCCTTTATTTCATTCCAATTCACCAAAGAATCGTTCTCTTTACAAAATTTCATGAGGAATTTTTGGACCAAAGTCAAACTTAGACATCCTTAATGAAACATACAAAAGGACTTCTGACGAAAAATAGAAAACTGAACTTTAAAAGTTGGATCATCTTGCCACATATTGCTTCCCACTCGACTCTGCACAATATCCTTTGTCAGTCGTGAACTCTAATTCACAAACATGCAAGTCTACATAGACAATCAAAGATAGATCAAAACCTCTGAAAAACAAGTGTATAAATGATGTAATTCAACCCTGAATATTGTTGTCTACAATAGGACCCTGCTATCATAAAAAAAAATAGGCTTTTAATGAATTAAGGAATGAATGAAAACTGAATTATCTCAAAAAAAACTCAAAGAGAAAACCTTAGTATGCTTCTCCTTTTATTCTCCTATTGTTCCTCCCTTTCCTTTTTCCTTTAAGCAATTAGAATTGGCTGAAGTAGTTGAACTACTTCTTTAGTTAAGTTAACTAAAACTCAACCAAGTTTTTTAGTGAAGGGGGGAAAGTAAAAAATCATAATAAGGGTTTTAAAATAAATAATAACTAGTAGGTGGGACCCCTTGTGACTCCCTTTAACTTTTAACAATCATAACACAACTATTTAATTAAAAAAAGAATTCCTCCTTGTGACTCCCATCATCACATTCCTATTCAACCTATCCCTAAGTGTGGTGTGTATAGGAGAGTGGACTACCAAATTCCCATAGTCCCGAAGTGATTAGGGACCGTTCATCGTCAAGAGGGATAGGTGGCACAAGATCTACAACTTTGGAAGTTTATGGACAAGGAGGAGGTGAAATCATTGAAGTAAATCTTGATCGTTGATCGTCAAGGGGGGTACGTGTCAACATATCTGACGCTTTGGGAAAAATCATTTCAAATATTTCAATTGAGAGTTGAAACTCCCTAAACCTGAAGTCGAAAGTGAATCTGGACTGTCATATCCATATGGATGCATGGTGACGGATCGTGAGCTTCAAGAGGAAGAAAGGTGGAGTGTTGAAACTCCCAATGTCTGAATAGTCGAAGTAGCTGGGGACCATCGATCAGTAGGAGGAAATGCGTCAAGCGATTGTGTACTCTGGGTAAAACTCTTTGGGAAAAAGAGAGCATGGAGAAGTTGAGATTTGAGATTTCTGAACCCCGAAAATCCAAAGTGAATCATAGTTGTTTGATTTAGAAGGACACAGGGTAGAAATATGTGGACTCCGGGTGAAATCCCAAACTGAATCGTAGTCGTCGATCTACGAGAGACATGCGTCAATAGATCATGAGCTTCAGATAAAATAATTTTGGGGGAAAGTGAAAGTTGAGAGTTGAGATTTTCGAAGTTAGAAGTCGCGAAGCGGGATAACACTGTCAATTTGAGGAGGAGACATTGCAGGAGATGTGCCACTGCAAAGAAAGTAAGGTTTGAGAGTTGAAAAATCTGAAACCTGAATTGCGAAGAAAATCACGACTGTTGATTTGAAAGGGGCACACGTCGATAGATTGTAAATTGAGAAGACATGATCAAGAGAGAAGGAAGGAAAGGAGGCAGATCTCAGTTTTTTATCAAGATACTCCACCTGATATCACGAGATCAACGGTCATGCTCAATTGCGGGGAAAGAAAGCGCTCTGGCTTTAAAAATTTGAGAGTGGGCTGCAATTGAAACCACGGTATCGCCAAAAGGACGCGTGGTGATTGGTAGTGAATTGCGGGGAGAAAAGCAGTGTGGTTTCAAACCACATTTGGTTACCGCACAATCACGTGTTTACGTGAAGTCATAGCTTGAGGTCACATCCAGGAAGGGGCTAAAGGAAAAGGAGTTAGCACCGGAAATATGATAGTTCAGTAGCACGAAGGGAGAGGTTGCAGGTTCTACAGAACCTGCACCGAAAGGATGAAAGAACCTATTTTTAGTTACAAAGTGAGACCATCAATGTTTCAGAGAGATGATTTGGCTCACATAATCTAAGATCCTTGACCAGGAGGTCGCATAGCCCGAGGGAGAGTAGGGGGGGTTACATCATAATGTATATCAATATGAGATGATATTACAATGAGAAATAAGGTACTTATATACCCACATAGGGTGCCCTTTCATGAAGAGATGCATCATTTCATTAGGATGTCATAACTCTTCATTATTGATCATTATTTATTAGTTATTTGTAATTTTTTATTTATTATTATTATTATATATTTATTTATGTTACATGCAGTGAGTTAATTGATTTTTACATAGTGTGTTGTTAATATACATCGTGCATTAATTAATATGTAATTTAATTTATCAATTGAATGTATCATTATCAATAGAAAGATTCAAATCCTTTTGTAATGAGCCTCGCTGTTACGACAATAAGCAATGCATAACAAGTACATTTTTTTTTTAAAAGCAATAGGAAAGTAATGTCAATAATACATTTAAGCAACACAATTCGATGACAAACATAATGAACAATGACACCCGGTAAAAACGTCACCCGCTACTCATCATTGAAATGAATAACAATGCGACCAAGTGTCAACGAGGGATGGTGACAGATAAACATAAAGACGTAGAAGATAGAAAATCAAGCTTGGAGAAACTTAAGACAACACTCATCAGATAAGAATATAAAAGGACTAAGCTAAAGATATCCTCATTGATCGTAAAGACACGAGATCATCTAAAACCAACATATGTAACATAAATTTCAAGGTGCAAGAGAACTGAAATACTAAATTTATATAGCAATGACATAAGTCGAGGCACAACAATCTAGTTATTTAAATTTTTAGGCACAACAACATCTACTTAACTTCCATGGGCATGATTAAATCTTTCATCAATTTACAATAATCAATCATCAATTAAAATAAATCTACTTAACTTCCATGGGCATGATTAAATATTTCATCAATTTACAATAATCAATCATCAATTAAAATAAATTCCATGGCACAAAAAGAAACAACCCACAACCATTCATACCAGACATAAATTCAAATGCGCAAGAAGTCCAAATCCTTAACTAACGATCCAGGAATAAAAACCATTTGTGCACAAAATCTGAGATCTAAATCATCATCATTTTTATAAATCCAATGATGTCAGACATCTAAAATATATATGTATCCTTGTAATATACAATCCATTGTGCAAAAAGTCTCCATCATAAGTCAAGAACACATTCATCATTATAAATCAATAACACAATCACCTTTACAAATCAAGGAGTCTCCCTTGTAATAAACACATACATCTTTATAATCAAGAATATCCATTATATTAGACACATACATCAATATAATGCCAACCCTTAAAGAGTCACTATGGTTATACCCTAAAACTTTTACAATCCTTAAAGTAAAAAAATTGATTAATTAATACTACAAATCTGTTGTATCGTTAATTAGTAAATGATTAATTAATACTACAAATCTGTTGTATCGTTAATTAGTAAAATTGCAAGGAAAAATGAATGTAATTATCCCTTCCAGATACATTCAATCGAGTGAATATACTTAGAAACAATACCACATTCTGTATGGCCCATCTTAAGGGTGATTGAACATGTGTATAATCCAACAGTAGAAAGGACAATCGGCTGTATCATTGATCAATTTTTATGTCATTAATTGTAAAAATATTCCCTCGTTCACGTCATAGGTACAACTGTCAGTTCCATAATAAAGTGGATTAAAGGTTCACTAAAAACGATTTTTCCCAGAATAAAATATAAACTGTAGTATAATTTTATCTGAATTCTATTCTCAATTAAATTCCAACTGAAATTAAAATGCTAAATTAATAATGCATCAGGATGAAGTTAAACCGAAATAACATTCATCGATTATAAAAATTAAAATTTATTTATTGTGATTCACTCGATCACATAGACGGGACCTGCGGGTGGTTGAAATAAAGAGTATCGTGCTTAAAAAATTGGGGTTCTACAAGGGACAGTTAAGGCGTGAGGAAAGGCTACTGAGGAAAACGTAGATGCAGCCCAACGCTGCGAGAAAAGGATGACGCAGAAAAACGATCTCTGACAAACATCACGCTCACAAATTACTGGAGGATGTGGGTATCTGTGCAAGGAGGAATCCGACGAGCTCTGCCAAAGGCAAAACGCTGAGCCAAGGCCCGAGCTTAGCTCGAAAATCTGACCGCAATCTATGTGTATCCTTAAAATCTGACCGCAATCCAAGTGTCAATCCAGACTGTGCTAAATGTTCTGGGATAAATTAAGGCTGAGAGTGGAAGGAGAAAGGGGGAGCAAATCAGAGAAATGCACGTACCAATCGACGCACCAGTGTACAGGCCCGAGAGGGTGGGAACGAGAGCGCGTAGGAGGTCTAGGAAAAAACCCTGAGTGCATAAATGATATGTACGAAAAGGTAAAAACGCAAGGATTAAAGGACACCACCTATTTACGTAAAACAAGTTAGTTGTTCTTCCCGGTTCGTTGAGGTGAAATAATGTTGAACCCCTTATTTAATGAGATTGGAAAGATGCGAATTGCATACAATAGGTAGTTGGGCTCCCAATTAAAAAAACTATTTGCACCTTCCAGCAAAGGTTAAAACTGAAGAGGGTTAAAAAAAATGCTGGCACACACATGGTTTTCTCCTTTGTGTAAAAGAAAAACGTCGATCTCGTCAAGAAGGAAACTACAGGGAACACAAGGAAAGGAACTAGAAACGGATCGCTCTGCTGCTTCCTGCGCAATTATACCAAGGAATAACTGTAACTATGGGCTCAACCACCCACCTTTGCTTTCTATACGACCCCTCGGATATATACCAGATACACAAACTGGATAAGCATGCGACATCGAAAGAATGCTCTTAAGGTAGATGCTCAAGTGAAGACTAACAACTACTATTCTAGGGACGAACAACTATGTCAGAGGAAAACAAAAAGGGACCAGGCCATAGGGAGGGTCTTTCTGCGATATACCAGAAGAGAGATCAATTTGATTTCTCTAACTACATCTTGATTCGCTCCGTCATTGGTTTGGTTATTCTATGTGATAGTCTGACACTCCCAATATATTGCGGTATGATCCCTGACAGTAGATCAATTACAAGATCGAAATTACACTAGGACCCTTCAGCCATTAGATGAAAGGCTCGGTTCTATTGGTTGGACGAATCTGGCTGGCGAAGCTGTTTATCAAGAAAAATTTCAGAAAGGTAAGATGATCGGTTTAAGGTAAGGAGGGTGGTAAGAGGTGGTAGTCTCAACAAGCTTCCCAAAAATTTCTTAAGCGAAGGATCAGAGGGCCTCTTAAATAAAAAATTAGCAAGTTTCTTCACAAAAACGTAGGTCAACTAACCCAAAAACGCACAGAAAAGAACGTAACCAATCGCTAAGCGAGGATACAAAAAACACTAGGCAAGGATAAAATAATTCGGTGAGAAGAAGACAAGGTAATACGCTGAGTTTTAGCGTGAAGGGGCATAGCTTGTGATCTCCTCAAACACAGAGATCTGGAGTATTCACTGAGTATGGGATTGAAGGCGGAGAGTTTAAATTTCTGGGCAGAGGCGGAGGGTTTTAATCTAAGAGAAGGCGTCCTAGGAGACTCTATACTGGGTGAGTTATTACTTCCAAGCGCAGGGTAAAAACCAAAATGAAATCTCAATACAGAAATCAAGAACGCAGGGATCACCCCAAGAATAATTTACGATAAACATTTAGTGGATTAGAACTGAAATTATAAATTATAATTTATATTTGCAACAGAACTAAAGATGGAATAAATTTCAACTGAATTAGAAATTACCAACCATTGTTCCAGATTTTCAATACAATATTCATCAACATCGATATTCATATACATTTTTTTTTAACTAATTTACCAATGAAAAATTACACCTGCGTACCGTAACCGAAGGCAAAGAATCTAGAGTCGCAGTCTCACACTTGCGCCCCGTCCAACCCCTGCTTGATAAACACTGAGACCTCACCGGTACCTCCCGGCCAACGCTAGGGGTACTCTTCTTCCCCCTGAGACTCCCTAGTCGTAAACGAGTCACGTACAAAAACCAGAGAAATCTAGCTCCTCACTCGCCTCCCAAGGTCGAGCTACTACTCTCTATCCGAGTTGGGTATCCCAACGCCCAAAAGAAAAATTTAGTCAAGAGTAAAATCCAACAACATAACCTTACGAATACCAGACGTGATCCATACCCCTCTTGTGCCATTTCTTTTATAGAGTTTTCTTAGTGACTAGTTTCCCAAATGCACATTAAATTCTTTTTATTAAATTTTCATTAGGAAAATTCTTGCCCGTACACTTGTCACTCGATCCCTTAGTTGAACCAGAATTTCATTTAACTAGTTTAATTAATTTTCCAATTTCTCTCACCCACCTAAAAGCATTCCTAAAAACGCTCATCGATGTCCCTTTATTCCCTCACATTCCCTTAATGATTGACGTCTTTCTTAAAGCTTAGTTGAGTTCAAAAATGGAAAATTCTCTAGACTAAATTCCCTCCTATGTTCCAAATTTCTTTTGTAATTAAGTTTCCCCTTTTTGAGTTAAAATTTAGTAAGTTTGCACATAAAAAACAATTAATCTTTTAAATAATTTAATCCTCCATTAACTTTTAATTTAAATTTTTATCCCTATTTTCTTCATCCCCCCTTTATTACTTGCTTAATTAATTGTTAGTTTTCATGTCCTACTTAAACCTAGGCTCTAAATTCAACTAGCCTCGTCAAAATTGTTTCTATGGGAAATTTTATAATTTTTAAACTTTACTTATCTTAAGGCTGACCAGGTAAAAATGAGATATTGTTTTCTAGGTACCCAGGTTCATTGACTCACCAGTGTTAAAACCCCGATGTGCCCTTCAATACACACTACGTGCTCTAAGGGTGCCTCTCCCCTTCATTCAAGTTTTATTTATGCGACCCACCCTTCAAGATGCACTACGTGGTCCAAGTGTGCCACTTACCTTTTGACTGATTTTGGTAAGATGTCGAACCCTTGGAGTCAATACTCCATAAAGTTACCTTGTGGGAGACTAAGGGAATAAGGACCTTGCCTTATTCCATGCCCTTTAGAATCTTTGTGAGGGACTGTCACAATCTGCGCTCATGACATCACAAATCTCTCGAACTAGGTAATCGTTAACCTACAGTTCGAGCCACAGTGGGAGTGCTAGTAAGTTGTGGCAGTGTTGCTGCCACACCTCTCCCTCAATATCTCTGGTTGACGTACTTGACCCCTTTACTCCAAATGTGAGTATGATTAGCAAGCTATCATCAGCCTACATCCATCAACAAACATGTCAACGATCTAGAAACAAAATCTAATAGACCAGTCATATGTGACATATGAAATAACATAAATACGTAACCTATAAACAATCCACTCCCTAACTCGATCTGGAGTCCAAAGAGGTCCATCAATGTCATCGGCATCCTCAATCTGTCCAGAGTCCTGCACACATAGGAAATACCAGTCAATAGCACCTGTCGAGACAAATATAATCAAATATGTATCATCACATCCACAACATCATCATAGTCCATAAGCGAAATAGTCAATCATATAATGAATTGGATCACTTGCACGCAAGTGTCCTTAAAGAATAATTCCAATCAAGTGTGCGCAAGAGCATGATGTTACATACACCGCCTCTGGTTTTAAACTTTGTCCCGAAGTTTCACAATATGCAAGTGAAAAAATAAAGTATCTGACAATATCTAAGGGTCTAGCCATCAAATAAAAATGGAAATTCCTTACGCATATCATATGCGTCCTCCCAAGTAGTCAAGTGTGGACTATAGTTGTCCCACTGGACCTTGACCTGATCGATTTTTCAACTCTGTAGGTGTCGAATGTGATGGTCCAAAATGTGGATTGGCTCCGCCGTGAGCGCACCCTCATCCAATACTTGCAAGAAACTCATATCAATCACATGTGTAGGATCACTAACATAATGTCTCAAAGAAAATACGTGAAAAAAATCATGCATACGCCTCAAAGAATCAGGCAAGGTTAGTTGATCGGCCACGGGCTCCTCCTTTTCCACAATCTTGAAAGGTCCCATGAACCTAGGAGATAGTTTATCACCCTTTCCAAGCTTGATCGAACTCTTGTGCGGTTTCACCTGCAAGAAGACTTGATTGCAAACATCATAACTACGATCAGTGCGATGCAGATTGACATAACTCTTATGCCAATACTGCATTTCCTCAATCCTTTGTCTTATCATTTGCATTTTATCTTCCATTTCTTGGATCACTTTCGGTACTACCAGGACCCTATCCTCAAGTCGATCCCAACTCAAAGGCATCCAACATGGTCTCCCATAAAGAAACTCTAAGGGTACCATCTTAATTGTTATTTGATAACCGTTGTTGTATAAAAATTCTACCAGTGGCAGTAACTCTTCCCAATGCTTTTGTTGGTCCATAACGTACATACACAACATATCCTCCAATATTTGGTTCATTTGTTTTTTTTGTCCGACTTTCTCGGGGTGATATGCGGTACTAAAGTTAAGTTGGGTTCCCAAGTCCTATTGGAAACTAGTCCAAAATTGTCCTATGAATATCGATCCTCGATTGGATATGATCCTCTTAGGCACACCATGTAGCCTCACAATATCGTTGATAAAAACTTTAGCTATGTTAGGTACCTAATACATCGTACGCACATGGATAAAATGCACACTCTTTGTCAAAGTGTCAACTACCATGAAAATTGAGTCATGCCTACTTGTCATCAGTGGGAATCCAACAATGAAGTCCATCCAAATGACCTCCCATTTCGATTATGAAATAGCATGTGGTTTTATTAATCCTACCAGATGTCTATCTTCAACTTTCACTTGCTGACATTCTAGACATCTCACCATGTAGTTGACTATGTCCACCTTCATTCCTTTCCAGAAGAATAAGGGTTTAAGTTCTGCCCTCATCTTTGTGACTACTGGATGAGCCATGTACACTACTCTATGAGCTTCATTTAAGATCAAACTTCTTAACTCGTCGTTGGGAGGTACGTAAATCCAATAATTATATCTCATTAATCCATCATTGTCCACAGTAAATCCTTCAAATTTTGGTTCCATCATGGACCTTGACCTGATCGATTTTTCAACTCTGTAGGTGTCGAATGCGATGGTCCAAAATGTGGATTGGCTCCGCCGTGAGTGCACCCTCATCCAATACTTGCAAGAAACTCATATCAATCACATGTGTAGGATCACTAACATAATGTCTCAAAGAAAATACGTGAAAAAAATCATGCATAYGCCTCAAAGAATCAGGCAAGGTTAGTTGATCGGCCACGGGCYCCTCCTTTTCCACRATCTTGAAAGGTCSCATGAACCTAGGAGATAGTTTATCACCCTTTCCAAGCTTGATCGAACTCTTGTGYGGTTTCACCTGCRAGAAGACTTGATTGCAAACATCATAACTACGATCAGTGCGATGCAGATTGACATAACTCTTATGCCAATACTGCATTTCCTCAATCCTTTGTCTTATCATTTGCATTTTATCTTCCATTTCTTGGATCACTTTTGGTACTACCAGGACCCTATCCTCAAGTCGATCCTAACTCAAAGGCATCCAACATGGTCTCCCATAAAGAAACTCTAAGGGTGCCATCTTAGTTGTTATTTGATAACCGTTGTTGTATGAAAATTCTACCAGTGGCAGTAACTCTTCCCAATGCTTTTGTTAGTCCATCACGTACATACGCAACATATCCTCCAATATTTGGTTCGTTTGTTTTTTTTGTCCGACTTTCTCGGGGTGATATGCAATACTAAAGTTAAGTTGGGTTCCCAAGTCCTATTGGAAACTAGTCCAAAATTGTCCTATAAATATCGATCCTCGATTGGATATGATCCTCTTAGGCACACCATGTAGCCTCACAATATCGTTGATAAAATATTTAGCTATGTTAGGTACCTAATACATCGTACGCACATGGATAAAATGCGCACTCTTTTTCAAAGTGTCAACTACCATAAAAATTGAGTCATGCCTCCTTGTCATTAGTGAGAATCCAACAATGAAGTCCATCCAAATGACCTCCCATTTCGATTCTGAAATAGCATGTGGTTTTATTAATCCTACCAGATGTCTATGTTCAGCTTTCACTTGCTGACATTCTAGACATCTCACCATGTAGTTGACTATGTCCACCTTCATTCCTTTCCAGAAGAATAAGGGTTTAAGTTCTGCCCTCATCTTTGTGACTACTGGATGAGCCATGTACACTACTCTATGAGCTTCATTTAAGATAAAACTTCTTAACTCGTCGTTGGGAGGTATGTAAATCCAATAATTATATCTCATTAATCCATCATTGTCCACAGTAAATCCTTCAAATTTTGGTTCCATCATGGTGTTTTGTCTGATAAATTCCTTAACCTTTTTATACCAGTCATCGTCTCGCTGTAAAGTTAAAATACTTTCACGTAGATTCATATGAAGAGGCATCACCGAAAATATGTGTGGTCTTCAACACAACGCATCATCCACTCTATTTATGGTTCCTTTGATGTAGGTAATCTCAAAATCGTATTCGCTAATTAGTTCTGACCAACACCTTTGCCGCACGTTCAAGTTGCTTTGCGTAAAAATGTGATGGAAACAATAGTGGTCCGTCTTTAGTTCGAATTTTCATCAAATAAGGTAGTGTCTCCACACTCTCAGGGCATACACAATGAATGACAACTCCAATTTGTGCGTCACATAGTTCTTCTAATTCCTTCGTAACTTTCTTGATATGTAAGCAATCACCCGACTATCTTGCATCAAGACTCCGCCTAATCCTTCTTTGGATGCGTCAGTGCATACCAAGAAGCCCTCGTCCATGTCAGGGATTTTTAGTATTGGTGTTGTCATCAACAGCTCCTTGAGCCTTTGAAATGCTTCCACGCATTTCTCAGTCCATACAAAATTCTTTTTTTTCCTCTGCAATTTTGTAATCGTATTTGCTATCTTTGAAAAACCCTCGACGAATCATCGATAATATCCTGCTAAACCCTTGAAGCTACACACTTCTGGAAAATTCGTTGGTGCGGGCCATTCCATTATAGCCTCAACCTTCACTAGATCCACAGTGATACCTTCATCGGAAATGAAATTCCCTAAATAATGAATCTTCGATTGATAAAATGAGCATTTCGACAATTTCCCAAATAATGTTTTCTCTCGTAGACACTATAGTAACAAGCGCAAGTGTTTGTCATATTCTTCCACTGTCCGAGAATACATCAAAATATCATCAATGAATACTTGAATGAACTTGTCCAAGTATTCGCAGAATGCCTCATTCATCAAGCTCATGAATACCCCTGGGGCGTTTGTCAGTCCATATGGTAAACAATAAACTCGTAGTTCTCAAACATTGTCTTAAAGGAAGTCTTAGGAATGTCTTCCTCCTTGATCCATAACTGGTGATACCCTAATCTCAAGTCGATTTTTGAAAACACCCTCATTCCCTTCATCTGATCAAACAGATCGTCTATCCTTGACAATGAATATTGATTAATGATCATTGCCTTATTCAATTGACGTTAGTCAATCCAGAGTCTCCATGACCCATACTTATTTCGTATGAAAATAACAGATGCACCCCACTGTGACTCACTTGGACGTATAAGTCCTAGATAAAAAAACTCCTTCATTTTCATTTTCAACTCCTATAACTCAGGGGTTGACATCTGATAAGGCATTCTTGCTATCAGTTCAATCCCAGGTTTTAGTTCGATGGTAAATTCCAATTCCCTCTCAGGCATAAAACCTAGTAACTCCTCTAGGAAGACGTCCACAAACTCTCGTACTACCGGAAGGTTTTTTAAACCTTCTTCCACGCCATTTGCGTTCAACACAAGGATCACATATATCTTGCATCACTTGCACACGCTCTTCTGAAGCTGTAGGGAAGAGATGACCCTTAGGGAAACTCCCTGGTTCCTTCCCTCAATCACATGTCTTTATCCCTCATAATCGACCAAAATCAACCGTTTCATCGTATAGTTGAGTATCGCCTCATGCAATTCCAACCAGCCCATACCAATCACAATGTCATAAGATCATGACGTACAGGTTGCCCTTCGTGACAAATCTCCCAGGTTAAGGCTGCAACCCTTAACCTTTCCTCCAACCTTCTATTTGGCTCCCGAATCCATTTTCTACATAGTTGAACTCGTCTTGTTCGACTGCATTTACCTTAATTCTTTTTAGCATTGCACTCTAAATAAATCTCTATGTAGCACATGGATCTATCAAAATGCTAAGGTTCTGGTCAGCGATGGTACCTGACATCTTGAACATAGTAGACTAGTGCTCGATCTGGGGATTATTCATTGCTGCATGAATTCGATGGGCCTTGCTCAAATCTCCTACAATAGTGGGTCCAACTGATCTGGATTCTCTGGCCCTCTCAACTAGGTAGTCACGCTGGTAATGTGTCTCTCCACATGTCCAACACCAGGTATTCAGTCCAGTACTCCTGGTCCCCAAAGTAGAAGTTGACGACCCACTGGCATGAAACCTTAGTTTGTTTTGCTGAACAGTCCTGAACTGTTGTTGTTGCGGTCGATGTTGTTGTTAGTGTTATGGTCCTCTGTAGGGAGTTTGTTGTTGCGACACCGATCATCGTGGTGTAGTGGATGTGGATCCTCTTGGAGTGTCTCGATACCTTGGTGGATGTCTAACCAATGTCTGATGCTACTACGTACCAGATGTCGCCTGCCCCGTCGGTCTCGCTGGAGTCCTGATCTGACCCCTGCTGATGAGTTCCTCCTCATCTATAAGGGCCTTATCGACAACATTATGCATTGTATGAGGCATTAAAATCCTCACTTTCACATGAATGATGACATTAAGTCTAAACACGAACTTTTTGACCTTAAGCTTCTTGGTATTTAGGTGCGGAGCATACCAAAGCAACTCCATGAAACATGCCTTGTACTCGAGCACCATACGACTGCCCTGTCGCAAGGTGTTGAACTCATTGAGCTAACACTCAATGAATTCCTCAGACATATAACTCTCTCGGAACCGCTCCTTGAATAGTGCCCATGACACGTCTTCGACGACCATGTTCAGTTGCGGCACGAGCATCTTCCACCATAGAAGAGCACTCTTGTTCAGCTGGAAGACCTCCATGATAACCTTCATGTTGGAGGTATATTCGCGAAGTGTAAAGCACATCACTATATTCTCCAACCATGCCTCATCGGTTGTGCCACCCGTGGAACAAAATAACTTAGGAAACTTGACCATCTCGAGTTCTCAGTGAACGGTATCGATACCGACTAGCATGCATGGTGTACCCTCCAGGGGTGTCGGTGCCCTGGCTGGATATCTATCTAAATGGCTAATCAGGGCCTCTGACATCCTTTGAAAGGTCCTCGTCAAGCCAACCACATCTCCCACAACTATCTACTTGGGGGTCAGACCCCTTGGGCGTGGATGCTATTGGAGGTATCGCGCCTCCTCCCCTAACACCTCGTCGTCTAGCTTTGCGATGTCCTATAACCATAATTACCTGCACGAATACAAATAAATTTAATTAGCGATAATGTATAAACAAGTGTTGATGCAGAGGAAGGCGTAATGCTCCCAAGTCGTGGGTCGAACCCGCTTTGATACCATATGTAACAAGCCACGTTGTTATGATAACAAGCAACGCATAACAAGTATATATTTTTTTAAAGCGTTAGGAAAGTAATTTCAATAATACATTCAGGAAACACAACTCAACGACGAACATAACGAACAATGACACCCAGTAACAATGTCACCCACTACAACTCACTGAAATGAATAACATTGCGACCAAGTGTCAACAAAGGATGACGACACATAAACACAAAGACATAGCAGATAGAACATCAAGCTTGGAGAAACTTAATATAGCACTCATTAGATAAGAATATAAAAGGACTATGCTAAAGACATCCTCAACGATCATCAAGACGTGAGAGCATCCAAAACCAACATATGCAACATAAATTTCAAGGAACAAGAGAACTGGAATACTAAATTTATCTAGTAATAACATAAGTCGAGGCACAACAATCTAATTATTCAAATATTTAGGTGCAACAACATCTACTTAACTTCCACGCGCAAGATTAAATCTTTTATCAATTTACAATAATCAATCATCAATTAAAATAAATTCCATGGCGCAAGAAGCAACAACCCACAACCATTCATAGTAGACATAAATTCAAATGCGCAAAAAGTCCAAATACTTAACTAACAATCAAGACATAAATACCATTTGTGCATGAAGTCCGAGATCTAAACCATCGTCATTTTCATAAATCCAATGGTGCTATACATCTAAAATCTATATTTATCCCTGTAATATACAATCCATTGTGCAAGAAGTCTCCATCATAAATCAATAACACCTTCATCATTGTAAATCAAAAACACATTCACCTTTACAAATGGAGGAGTCTCCCTTATAATCAACACATGCATCACTATAAACCAAACACATACATCTTTATAATCAAGCATCTTCATTATATTTAAGAAAACATTGTCATTGAAATTAAGGCACACATCAATATAATGCCAACCCTTCGAGAGTCACTACGGTTATACCCTAAAACATTTTTACAATTCTTAAAGTGAAAATATTGATTAATTAATAACTACAAATCAGTTGTATCATTAATTAGTAAAATTGTAATGTAATTATCCCTTATAGACACATTTAATCGAGTGAATATATTTAACAACAATACCACATTCTGCATGGTCCATCTAAAGAGCAATTGAACATGTGTATAATCCAATAGTAGAAAGGACAATCGGTTGTATCACTGATCAATTTTTATGTATTCAGTGGTAAAAAGGTTACCTTGTTCACGTCATAGGTACAACTGTCAGTTCCATAATAAACTGGATTAAAGGTTCACTAAAAACGTTTTTTTCCGGAATCGAATCTAAACTGTAGTATAATTTTATCTGAATTCTATTCTCAATTAAACTGCAAATGAAATCAAAATGCTAAATTAATATTGCAACAGGATGAAGTTAAACCGAAATAACATTCCTTCATTATAAAAATTAAAATTTATTTCTTGCGATTCACTCAGCCACATGGACGGGACCTGCGCGTGGTTGAACTAAATAGGATCGTGCTTAACAATTCAGGGTTCTACAAGGGCTAGTTAAGGCGTGAGGCAAGGCAGATGAGGAAAACTTGGACGCAGCCCAACGCTGTCAGAAAAGGATGACGCAGCGAAACGATCTCTGACAAACATCATGCTCAGTCATTAGTGGAGGATTTGGGCGTCTGTGCAAGGAGGAATACCCCGAGCTCTGCCAGAGGAAAAATGCTGAGCCAAGGTCCGAGCTTAGCTCGAAAATATGACCGCAATCTATGCATATCCTTCAAATCTGAGAGCGAACCAAGTCTCAATCCAGACTGCGCTAAAAGTTCTTGGATAAATTAAGGCTGAGAGTGGAAGGAGAAAGGGGGAGCGATTCATAGGAATACGCGTACCAATCGACGCACCACTGTACAGGCCCGAGAGGGTGGGAATGAGAGCACCTATGAGGTCTAGGCGAAAAGCCTGAGAACATAAATGAGAAGTGGGAAAGGGTCAAAACGCAAGGATTAAAAAAGACCACCTATTTACTTAAAACAAGCTAGCCGTTCTTACAGGTTCGTTGGGGTGCAATACTGTTGAACCGCTTATTTAATGAGAATGGAAAGATGCAAATCGCATGCATTAGGTAGTTGGGATCCCAATTAAAAAAACTATTTGCACCTTCGAGCAAAGGGTTAAAACTGAGGAGGATTAAAAGAACAACACATAGTCTCTTCCTCTGTGTAAAAGAACAACGTCGATCTCGTCAAGAAGGAAACTATAGGGAACGCAAGGACAGGGACTGGAAACAGATCGGTCTGCTGCTTCCTGCACAATTATACCAAGGAATAATTGTGACTACGAGCTCGACCACCCACCTTTGTTTTCTACACGACCGACCCTTCAGATATCTGCCAGATACGCAAACTGGATAAACATGCGACATCGAAAGCATGCTCTTAAGGTAGAGGCTCAGGTGAAGATTAACAACAACTATTCTAGGGACGAACAACTATGTCATAGGTAGACAAACAGGGACGAGGCTATAGGGAGGGTCCTTCTGCGAGATCCCAGAAGAGAGATCAATTCGATTTCTCTAACTACATCTTGATTCACTCTGTCATTGGTTTGGTTCTTCTATACGATAGTCCGACACTCCCAATAGATTGGGGTATGAGCCCCGACACTAGATCAATTACAAGATCAGAATTACACTAGGACCCTTCAGCCAATAGATGAAAATCCCGGTTCTATGGGTTAGACGGATCTGGCTGGAGAAGTTGTTATGAAGAAAAATTTAAGAAAGGTAAGATGATGGGTTCAAGGTAAGGATGGTGGTAAGAAGTGGTAGTCTCAACAAGCTTCCAAAAAAGTTGTTCAGCGAAGGATAAGAGGGCCTCTTAAGTAAAAAAATATTAGGTTCCTTCACAAAAACGCAGGCCAACTAACCTAAAAACGCACAAAAAAGAACGCAGCCAATCGTTGAGCGATGATACAAAAATCACTGGGCAAGGATCCCATAATTCGCTCAGAAGAAGACAAGGTAATACACTGAGTTTTAGTGTGAAGGGGAAGAGCTTGTGATCTCCTCAAACACAAAGATCTGGAGTAGAGTATTCACTGAGTATGGGATTGAAGGCGCAGAGTTTAAATTTCTGGGCAGAGGCGTAGGGTTTTAATCTAAGAGAAGGCATCGTAGGAGACTCTATACTGGGTGAGTTCTTCCTTACATGGGCAGGGGAAAAACCAAAATGAAATATCAATCCATAAATCAAGAACGCAGTGATTTTACCCCAAAAATAATTAACGATAAACATTTAGTGCATTGCAACTGAAATTATAAATTATAATTTATATTTGCAACAAAACTAAAGATGGAATAAATTTCAACTGAATTACAAATTACTAACTACTTTTCCAGAAATTCAATACAATATTCATCAACATCCATATTCATATACAATTTTTTTTAAACTAATTTACCAATGAAAAATTAGACTTGTGTACCGTAATCGAAGACGAAGAATTTGAAGTCGCTTCCACGCTTGCGCCCCGTCCAAATCCTACTTGCTAACTATTGAAACCTCTGTGGTATCTCCGAGCCAACAACATTAGGGGTACTCTTCTTCCCCCTGAGCCCCCCGAGCCACAAAGGGGCCACACACACAAACCAGAGAAAGCTAGCTCCCAATTGACCTCGCAAGGTCGAGCTACCATTCTCTATCCGAGCTAGGTATCCCAACTCCCACAAGAAAAACCAGTCAAGAGTAAAATCTGGCAGGATAACCTTACGCATACGAGACGTGATCCATACCCCTCCTCTGCTATTTCTTTTATAGACTTCTATTAGTGACTAGTTGGCGAAATTCACATTAAATTATTTTTATTAAATTTTTATTAGGAAAATTCTTCCTCATACACTTGTTGCCCGATCCCTTAGTTGCACCAGAATTTCATTTAATTAATTTAATTAATTTTCCAATTTCCCTCACCCACCTAAAAGCGTTCCTAAAAACGCTCCTCGATGTCCCTTTATTCCCTCACATTTCCTTAATGGATGACGCATTTCTTAAAGTTTAGTTGAGTTTGAAAATGGAAAGTTCTCTAGACTACATTCCCTCCTATGTTCCACATTCCTTTTGTAATCAAGTTTCCTCTTTTTGTCTAAATTCGAATTTATTAAGTTTTCACATAAACAACAATTAATCTTTAAAATAATTTAATCCTCCATTAATTTTTAAACAATTTTTTTATCCCCATTTTCTTCATCCCCCCTTTATTACTTGCTTTATTAACTTTTAGTTCTCATGTCCTACTTAGACCTAGGCTTTAAATTCAACTAGGCTCAGCTAACTTGTTTTAAGGGAAATTTTATAATTTCAAAACTTTACTCATGCAACAATTATTTTAAGGTTGACCAGGTCAAAATGAGAAATTCTTTTCTAGGTACCTAGGTTCATTGACTCACCACTGTTAAAACCACGATGTTCCCTTCAAGATGCACTACATTCTCCAAGGGTGCTACATGTCTTTATTCAAATTTCATTTATGTGATGTGCCCTTCAAGACACACTACATGCTCTGATGTCAGAGCATCATTGGCAAGCGCACAGAGGTGGGACCACCCAACACATGAGAGTTTCTTTGGAACTTCAACATGAGCAGTCACAAATGATTTCGAGATCTGCCTCCACACAATGCCGAAATTCACCTTCGGAGGCACGCTTGAACCGATGCCGGGTTTTTCCCTTTGAAGCAAGTTTTTTGAAATTGTAAACAGAGCAGAAGTTTCCACTTCAGCTCTGGAATACGACTAGACTAAGATAGCGTAGGATAAAGTTTAGAGTAGGCAAGTAGCAGGGGAAACCCTAGGAACATTTTGAGTTATGAAAAATTTTCTAAGCCCAGTTAGCGACAGAGGGAAGAAAAAAGAGAGAAAAGAAAAAAAAAGAGAAGAGAGAGTTGTAATACAGAGAAGTCATTTGTAAGAGAACTGCGAGTGAGCAGAAGATCTCAGTTTTTGAAGTTACTGTATTTTGTATGTATTTAGTAGCCAGTGGGAACTTATGAATTGAACAGAATGGAAAATTGATCCAAATGTGTTGTGCTTGGGCTATGTGTATTTTCCTATTATTTTCTGTTTTGTAAATAATTGAATGGAACTGTGAGTTGTTCCCAGTTTCAATTGTTTCTCTTCATTAGAGCTCTGCAAGGTGTGCATCGAGCCAGAGAGAAATGTTGTGGAAATGTTTTCTCTTTATTAGGAGCTCTGCAAGGTGAGCATCGAGCCAGAGAGAAAACGTCGTAGATCTGAGCTATCAAACTCCCTTAGACGTAAGGAGTGCGCGGGAGT
>JASDQU010736762.1:0-22411 GCA_032191745.1 Picea mariana | reverse complement strand
CAAACGAAACCAGTAAATCCCACTACTCCCTTTGCTCCACTAAAGATCCAAAAAATGACTAGGGATGTAATGGTTGAACGCCAACTCAAAGGCCTTTGTTATAATTGTGATGAAAAATATTTTCCAGGCCAAAAGTGTGAGGAATAAAATATTTTTATGGCCATCTTAGAGGATATTTCGGAAGAGGATGTTCAAAATCCCCTTGTGTCTGAGTCACCTGAAACCAGTGAGATAACCCCTCCCTCAGACCCTCCCAAAGTAGAACCGTTCATTTCCCTAAATTCTCTCACTGGCTTCTCTACTCCCCAAACCCTCAAGATAATTGGTTACATCAAGAATAGGAAGGTCATCATTCTTGTTGATAGTGGAAGCACCCATAACTTTATTCATTGCCTCATTGCCCAGGAAACTCATTGCTATATCCATCCAGTCAATAATTTCCAAATCATGATTTCCAATGGTGGCTCCATGAAATGTGGAGGGCATTGTGAAAATGTTCACCTCTAAATTGGTGACTACCACCTGAAATCTCATATGTTTTCTATCGACATGGGCGGTTGTGACATTGTGTTGGGTGCAAACTGGATAAGGACTTTGGGTCCCATTCTCATGGATTTTAAGGAATTAACCATGCAACTCGACCAGGAGGGCCAACAATATAAGTTCCAAGGCATCATCGTAGGTTGACTTGACATCATTAGTTCTCATCGCATGGAAAAGCTACTAAAAAAAGGTCATTCTGGCTTTATTTCCCAACTCCATTCCATATAAGCAACTGAGACACCCTCGGTGCCACAAGACATCAAATCCATCCTCTCTAAACACCAAGTGGTCTTTTCCACTCCCCAGGGACTCCCTCCTTCCCGTGGTGTTCATGATAATTCCATTCCCCTTGTACCAGGAATCCTTCCTCCCAATATTTGTCCCTATCATCACCCCTTTTCCCAAAAAAATGAAATTGAGAAAATGGTTCAAGAACTACTTAATGTAGGCATTATCCACCCCAGTACGAACCCCTACTCTTGTTGATTAAGGTTGGTTGTCATTGATGTCAACCCTTGAGGAAAGCCCTGTAGCACAAAGGTTGGGTAATGGACCCAATTTTGTTTGATGTAAATATGACTTGTTATTGTCTTTTCATGGTTGATAATAAGTAGAAATGGATGAACTCCAAAGTGGTCCCCTTATGGTGAAATCCCTCATGAGAAGACACTTTGCGGATTGAGTTATCCTAGAAGTTTGGTTAGAGAACCCATTCTTATTTATGGAATAATGATATGAAGTTCAGTGAATTTGTCATTGAAACTATCCTATATGGATAGTGATTGTCATGCCATTTACATTGGTATGTGGAATGTCACATAACTCCTCACAGTTAGAGAGTTATGGCCATGAGAAGTTGGAGAACCCAGGTTTTGGTAATGGAACAAAGTTTGTTTGATGTATAATGGTATGTATTTGATATATTTTTAGGTAATACTATTCTATATGGATGGTACATGGCATTCCATTTCTAGTGGCATGTGGAATGTCACATAACTCCTCACGGTTAGAGAGTAATGGCCATGAGAAGTTGGAGAACCCAGGTTTTGGTAATGGACCCAAGTTTGTTTGATAGATAATGGTATGTGTTTTGATATATTTTCAGGTAATACTATTCTATATGGATGGTACATGGCATTCCATTTCTGTTGGTATGTGGAATGTCACATAACTCCTCACGGTTTGAGAATTATGGCCTTACGAAGTTGGAGGACCCTCTTATGTCATCTAGAAGCCCGAAAAGGTCAACGTAGTCAAAGTGGTTTAAGAGATTTTAGAAGGTAAATAATAAAGTGAATTGATGAGTGTACTATAATTCAAAGTGAATACAAAATAAATTATTTAAATAATAAATTTAATGAAGAAATTAGAAGTGGATTAACCCTAAAATAAGGAAAGTGGGCAAAGTGACCTAGAATATGTTTTTAAGGAAGCTACTTGGAGAGTATAAATAAGAGTCAAGTCTCTCTCATTTTAGACACACTTGAGAATATTGAATACCGATAGGTTTCTGAGGTAACCAAAGGATATCTAAGCCAAATTTCTAAGGGAAGGTGAAGAAGAGAAGGTTGGAATTCAAGGAAGGATAAATTCTTTTGATGATGCTTTCTAAGGTATGTTATTTACAGGTCATCTCACCATTTTCGTAATAATATTTTTTCTAGAATTATTCAGATCATGAAATTACCATTCCATTGAGGAAACCTATCCAAGTATATTTGTTAAAAAATTTATCTTTTGGTTCGTTGTATTTTTGGAGTTAGACTCCGTGGAAAATAGGGTTTGTGGCTAGTCCTGAAACTAGTCAAAAATAGGTGTTTTGGGTAAAAACGTCATAATTTCTTCATAACAGATCCAAATTTAGTAAGACCAAATGTGTTGGTTATAGTAAATTCTTTAGTATTCTTTGTAACAATTTCATATGGATTCAACAAATATTCCATGCGGGGAACTCTCTACAAGGTCCCTCTCTGGAATAAGCCAGAATTCAAAAAGGTATGCCATTTTTTCTATAACTAATTTTTTGAGAGGTTCTAGGTAGTGACACCTGGAGGAATTGCATAAAACACATTGAATAACATTGTGTATGATTTTTATATCTTTATTCATTATAGGTACAAAGTTATGATTATTTCAAGTTAGGGTTGTTGACTAATCCAAAACTAGTCATGTGAGACTAAAGAAAAGTTTGATGTAAATGCTAGTCTCTTGTTGTTTAAAGTTAAGGAAGGTTTGCAGGTATGTGATCATATACACCAGGTCTATTAGAGAGTTATAAATAATATTTGGATGCTGAAATTGATGAGGGATTTTGGTTGAGGTACAATTTGGGTACATGGCTGAGACAAGTAGTTGATGAGTTGGCACTTACATGAGGTGTATAGTTGATGATGTTGGTACATATTGATGAGTCATAGTTTATGATTAGTTGACGCATGATTGGTACATACTTGGTACATGGTTGGATGCACTTTTTTATGGTACATGTTGATTACAGATTGTTTGGTACAAGTTGGTGCATGGTTGATGCACTTGTTTATGGTACAAGTTGATTATAGGTTGAGGTACAGGTTGGTGCATGGTTGATGCATGGTTTAGGTTCATTGGTATAGGTTTATAGTGGTATATCTCACAGTGATAGTGTGACAGTGGTTCCATCATTCTACTTCTACTTCAGGGTGGTTGGACGGGGCAAGGACAGGTGGTTGTAGCCACCTTCCAATTGTAGTCGGAAAACATAGGGGGTTGTAGCCTCCTTCTGGTTGTAGCTAGAGAATTGGGGAGTTGGAGCTTCTCTTAGGTTGTAGCCTGAGAAACTAGGGGGTTGGAGCCTCCTTCTAGTTGCAGCTAAAAAACAAATGAAGTTGGTGCTTCCAATGAATGTAATTCTTCAAGAAATATAATAAAAAACATTCTGTGGTTTTCTACCGATTTGGGTTTCCACGTAAAACATTGGTGTATTGTGTATGTGTGTGATTGTTCATTTATTATTGCTCATTATTAGAAAATAATTATACATTGATATAACACTTGGATTATTTAAAGAAAAAATAATATAATTATGCTATTACTGATTCACCCCCCCTCTCAGTAATCCAACAATTGGTATCAGAGAAGGTTCCTTCAAAAATTAGTTTAACCACTGAAAGGTAGATAATGGAGAGTACCAACTTTTATAAAAATAGAATACCATAGTTTGATGGACATAATTATGATTTTTGGAGCATAAGGATGAAGAAATATATATAGGCATAGGGATTTCAAGTTTGGCAATCAATTGTAGATGGATACACAGCACCAAGAGTTCCAGCAACAAATGACAAAGCAGTGAAACTCGGTGAGAATAATTCCAAAACCAAAAATTCACTTTTGAATTGTCTTAGTGATATGGTATTCACCAAAGTTGCACATTGTAAATCCGCTAAAGAGATTTGGGACAAGCTTCGAAATATTTATGAAGGAGATACAAAAGTCAAAGAAGCAAATCTTCAAACTTACAGAGGTCAGTTCGAAGAAATAAAAATGAAGGAAGATGAGAATATTGCAGCCTACTTCTTACTAGTCGATGAATGAGTCAATGAAATCATAGGATTGGGAGAAGAAATCAAAGAATCTTTAATTGATCAAATCCCCGAAACGTGAAAAGGAGGGTTTCATGTGTGGAAGTAAGTAGAAGTCACACAGACCTATCGACCCTCAGGCCAAAGTCCACTCACAGGATCATTATTTACCTTCTTTTGAGCCGGATCAACTCTTTCTTATTCCCTGCTGGAATCTCTTTTCAAATCGATCCACAGGTCCTTCGGGAAGCTCCCCTGTGTGAACAACACTAGGCGTGAGATCCTTTCTCCCCAAGAAACCACAGCACTATGACCAAGGGCCTAACCCAAGGTCCTTTTCGCAACTCACAATCTCGTGAGTTCGTGATTCGAAACTCCTGACTCTTCCTCTCCAATCTCACGATACCCGAGATCGCGAAATGGGTATAGCTCTTCATTTGTCAGCACCTTCTATGCATGACCACCGACTAAGCTTCACACAAGCTCCTCTCACTACTTGGCACTTCGCATGTTGTGGCATCCAACCTTCGCACCTTCCTTTCACGAAACCTTGAAAGGCAATGTTGACTTTTCTCCTCGCGTTCTCGCTATTCGCGACTTTGCGAGTCGAAGGATTGAACTCTCATTCCCTTATCTCACGAATCCCCAAGATGTGAGAGGTCAACGAGTGTTGACTCCTTCACTAGGTGATGTGTGTCCGCTGGTCTACTTATTGAGCCCACTTTGTGGTTCTGCCACTTGTCCCTCGTGCCCGGCTTTCGACACTTCATGACTTCGCCTTTCGCGACTTTGGGACTTGGAGCACCCAACTCTTGGGATCTCGCCCTGCGAACCTCCGAGTTTGCGATATCCCTAGATCTATGCCACCTATCCTCTTTGAATGGATGGTTGCAATCCTCTCATGACTTCGCTACTCATGAAGTCGAAGAACTTCCCCCTCTGACCTCCGATGTCTGAATCCCCGATAGAGAGGATCTTGTGACACGTGTCCTTCCAATCGAATGACTCAGATTTTTTCATGATTTCGTGACTTCACCTTTCACAACCTCTTGACTCTTGATGCAAATGTTTTAAAAATTCAACTCGCGAATCCACGAAATGAGATTATGTGAGTGATCCAATGGTCCTTGTTGACTTGGATCCCAGGATCCAATTTCTCCCGAGCTTGCACTTGGGGAATACGTGCCGTAACTTCCTTTCTCCTCTACAATATCTGACAGCTTCCGAGACTTCGAAAATCCTCCATGGAGGATTTCGATCATCCAATTCCTCCTTAACACTCCTACGAAATGAACAAGTGCACCTCCACGAAACTTGCCCACCAACAAACCATTGTCGCTACGCCTTCTTCCAACACTTCAAGACACTAGCCCTCTTGAGCTTGATTGAAAAATGGTCAAGTCCTTTGGGGAAAATTTCCGCCCGCACTCATTGCGGCACTTCTTCAAATACACTCGAAGTATTTGAATTCTTAGACTCTGTGCACTCTTTTTGCAGCAGCAGTCCTTCAATTCTTCCCTCCGGTTGCAAACTCTGAAAATCTACTCGGCCTGCGCACACCTTGCACGGCTCCTGTGCTTAACTTGCACTTCTGTGAGAATGATAGAAATGTTATCCCTCCTGAGCTTGCAAAGACGAACTCTGACTTATGTGAATGCACACCTTGCGGACAATTTCACTACTCTCCTTGCAGGAAAACTCTTGCTCAGATAGAGAAACAATTGAAACTCATTCCTTAATCTCCCTCTCTTCATATTTCATACATTAATTAAGAAATCATACATTCACGCATCAAGAAAATGCATAGCAGAGAGTAAACAATCATGACTATAACATTCAATCATGCATACACAGAAAGTATTTTAACACCATGAGTCTGAATCAAGCTTCATATATTAATCTCAGAACTTCTGTACATGGGTTCTTCTACACAACTTTTTTCTTCTTCTTCTCTATGCTCTCTTGATCATGCTAATGTTACAATGATACAAGTGACGGTGTCTATATCCATTTTCCCTCCAGCTCCTAAAACTGTCTAATCTAAGAATTCAAAGCTACCTACTTACATTTACTAGCATAAATGCCTCTTAGTCCTTCAGACGAGAGAAGGATGCTCAAGGTCTGATTACAATCTACGAGTATGCCCTTTCTTAATTGTTTCATTTATTTTTGGCATATCAAACTTCAAAATATTTCAAACATTTCATCATGTGCCAAAATTCATTGGCGTTGCCCCACGCTCACTTGTTGTTGGTGATGCTCATGCATCAAGAAGTAAGTCTAAGTTGTCGCGACTTCTGATTTCAGGTTTTCTCCCCTGCTGTGTCCCAATCTTTCTCCCTCGAGACTTTTGAAACCCCAAACTCTGAAGTTCTAAAAAATTAGACTTACTTCTACTTACTTCCACATATGAAACCCTCCTTTTCGCGTTTCAGGGATTTGATTAGCCAAGGATTTAGCTTACACTTCAGATTTTTGAACCCCGAAATGCCGAAATGATCTGACGTCCTAATAAGTCAATATCAACGACCATTATCCACCTTGCAGCTCCTGTAGTTCCTATGGCTCTCGCTATTTCGAGAGTTCTTCTCGGAGAATTCCAACCGTCCAAATTTCTTCTTCAAAGATCTCTAATTCTAAATTGACCCTACGACTCTCTTCTGGAACCTATCCTCTACACGATGGCTAAAGTTCCCTTCTGCTCCTTAAACACCTTGAAGACGCTAACTCTCCTGAGCTTTCCTTCGCCAACTTAAATCTCCTTAAGATATTTATGCATGCACTCCTTGCGACAACAATCTTTCAATCCTCTCCTTGGTTGATAAGCTCTAAAATTCCAACCATCTTGCGCACACCTTGCACGACTTATGTGCCTGACTTTCACTTCTACAAAAAATGAGAACAACAGTATCCCTCCTGAGCTTTCAGAGATGATCTCTGAACCCGTCAACGGACTCCTTGCAGATGCTTCACTGCACTCCTTGCAAGAACTTTTACTTAAGAAGAGAAACAATTGAAACTCATTTCCCTACTCTTTCAGACTTCAAATATTTAATATGAAATCATACATACATATCATAAAAACAAATGTACAACAGAAAGAGTAAAACAACCATAGGCATAACATTCAGCATGTATACACATAAAGTATCACAACACCATGAATCTGAATTGAATCTCTTTTCATTAATTCAAACTTCTATACATGGTTTCTGCTCTACGACTTTCTAGTACAGCTCTCTTCTCCTGCTCTATGCTCAATGATACAATTGATAATGTTACAAATGATACAAGATGAGGGTGTCTATAGTCGGCTTTCCCTCCTACTCTCTAAACTGTCTAATCTGCATTCAAACCTACCTACTTACATTAATTATGCATATATGCCTTCACCTACTACATAAGAGAGCAACCGCTCAAGATCTATTTACAATATCTAAGTGTTCTTCCTCTTGACTATTACATTAATGTTTCAAAACATTTCAAAAATGTGCGTTGGTTCTTTCCAACTGTCTTCCGTCTTCACGCTCGCTTGCTACTTACGATGCTTGCGATTCTCCTACATCATACTCCCTCGCTTGAAAATTTTCATGAACTCCTGTTCATGAGCTCTTGCACGGTCCGTCCATGCTTCCAAATTTCTTCTTCATTCTTCCAGCTGGCATCTTCAACTGGATGTTCCTTCCACTTGACCAAGTATTCAAAATACTCTCTTCTCCTGGTCCTCTTGTTGACTCTCTTGTCAAGTATACTTTCCATCTATGGCTTTTCAACTACAGGAATTTGTTTAGCCCATTAAACCTGTGTATTTTTACCATCTGTTTCTGCTTCTCTAGATTTGTAAGGGTACAAATCTGAAATATTGAATATCGGTGAAATTTCGACCCCATCTGGTAATTTAATATCATATGCGTTTGCCCCAAATTTCTTCATGACTCTGCATGGTCCAATCTTCTTCATCTTTAGCTTGTTATATGTTCCCCTTGGGAACCTCTCCTTTCTCAAGTGTGCAAGAATCAAATCACCTACTTCAAACAGAGTTTGTCACCTGTGTTGATCTGCTTTGTGCTTGTACTCTTGGCTCGAGTTCTGCAATCACTCCTTCACTTGGATGTGAAGTTCTTTCATTGCCTCTACAAAATCTTCTACACTAGCACTTCTAGTTTCACCCTGTTCTGAACCCTTCAATTAAGAAACTCCCCTGGGTTCAATTCCATAAACAATCTGAAATGGACTCTACCCTGTGCTTCTATTGATCGAATCATTATAAGCAAATTCCTCCTATGGCAGAATGTGATCCCACTAACTATGGTGTTCAGTCACTAGGCTCCTTAGTAAATCTCCCAATCTTTTGTTTACAACTTTTGTCTGTCCATCCATTTGAGGACGATATGCTAAGCTAAATGACAATCTTGTCCCCAACTTCTTCCATAAAGTCCTCCAGAAATGTTCGACGAACTTGGTGTCTCGATTTGAAACTATGCTCCTTGGTAAGCCGTGAAGTCTGACAACTTCTTTGAAAAACAGGTTCACGATATGAGTCACGTCACTAGTCTTCTGACATGGTATAAAGTGTGCCATTTTCAAAAAATTTTCTACCACCACAAAAGTTGAATCGAATCCTCTTTGTGTCCTTGGCAGCCCTAACACAAAATCCATGCTCACTACATCCCATGGTCTCTCTGGTATGGGTAATGGCTGATATAACCCTATGTTCTGTCTTATTCCTTTTGTGTGTTGACAAATTCTACATCTGTCCACGAATATTTTGACATTTTCTCTCATTCGTGGCCAAAAATATGAGTTGTTCAACTTTGAAAACACCTTATCATGACTGAAGTGTCTAGCCAATCCTCCACTATGCTTTTCTTTCAGTAGATTCTCCCTCATGGAGAATTTTGGAATACATAGTTGATTTCCTCTGAACAATAATCCATCTTGGATCATATATTCAGTCCATTGACTTTTGTCCCTAAGAATTGAATTCTCAAATGCCTCATACGCCGTTTTGAAATCTGGATCATTCTTGTACATGTCCTTGAGATTATCAAAACCCAATGTTTTGACTCTGAACTCCTGCATAAGCAAACATTTTCTGCTCAAAGAATCAACAACTTAGTTAGTAGTTCCATAAATATGTTTAACTACAAAAGTAAAATTCTGCATATATTCAACCCATTTAACATGTCTTTGGTTCAGCTTCTCCTGTTGAGTTACAAATTGCAATGCATGATTGTCACTGTACAAAATGAACTCTTTAGGAACCAAATAGTGCCTCCACTTCTTTAGTGCCTGTATGATCGCATAAAATTCCTTATCATACGTGGAGTACTTCACTTTCACTTCATTCATTTTCTCATTGAAGTACACAATTGGTCTATCATCCTAGCTTAATACCGCTCCTATGGAAAATCCACTAGCGTCACACTTGACGTGAAACGTCTTGTTGAAATCTGGCAACACCAAAATTGGTTGTTCAGTAATTTTCTTTTTCAACAAATTGAAACTTTTCTCTGCTTCTTCCATCTTGTGAAAAGATTTATGTCTTTTTTTCACCGTTTCCATCATCGATACGCTAATTCCACTGAAATTTTTGATAATTTTCTGTAGAAACTAACCAATCCATGAAAACTTCAAACTTTAAAGATACTCTTAGGCGGTGGCCAGTTATTAATCACCTCCACTTTATCTGGATCCATTTTCAACTTATCTGTAGAAATAACAAATCCCAAATAAATGAGCTCTGCCTTCATGAATGATGATTTATTCATATTTATCAGCAACTTCTCTTGCTATAATCTTTTCATCACTATATCCAAATGCTTCAAGTGCTCGGTTTCTGTCCTACTGAAAATCAGTATGTCGTCAAGGTACACAATGATGAATTTTCCAATGAAATCCTTCAAGACTTCATTCATCAACCTCATGAAAGTACTAGGCATATTTGTTAAGCCAAATGGCATAAGAAGCCATTCATACAACCCTTCATTTGTCTTGAATGTTGTCTTCCATTCATCATCTTCACTCATATGAATCTGATGATATCCACTCTTCAAATCAATCTTTGAAAAAAAAATTGCTCCACTCAAGCAATCCATCAAATCATCCATCCTTGGCAATGGAAATCTATACCAGATGGTAATCTTGTTAATTTCCCTTGAGTCTGTACACATCCTCCAACCCCCATCTTTCTTTGGGTTGAGCACTGTTGGAACAACGCATGGACTCAAGATTTCTCTAACCAATCCTTTGTCCATTAAATATCGGACCTGTCTCTTGACCTCTTCATTCTCCTGTGGTGTCAATATGTACACTACTTTTTTTGGTAAACTAGCTCCAGGTATGAGGTCAATATGATGACTCACACTTCTGATCGACGGCAACGAACAAGGTAGTTCATCCACGACTATATCAACAAACTCCTCCAACAACTCCTGGATTTATTCAGGTAAATCATCCACCCTTGTACTAGTTAAAACAATCTGAGGTTTCCTTACCATGACGAATTGTGTTTCTTCCTTCTTCTTAATCTCTTTAAGAAGTTCCCTCCCACTCATGAGAAGTACAGTGTTGCTTACCTCTGTTGTCACTTCTTTATCCTTAATTGGCAACAACATGTGAGTTCTTCCATTCTTCTCCAGGGTGTATGTGTTCTTTCTCCCATCATGAATCACATTCCTATCATATTGCCATGGTCTACATAGCAATAGATGACATACATCCATGGGAATGACATCACATAGTATTTCATCCTTATATCCACCTATTTTAAATTCAACTAAACATTGTTTAGTGACATCTACCTGATGCCGTTTTTGTAGCCATGAAACTCTGTATGGGCTTGGATGTTCAATAGTCTCCAGCTCCATCTTTGGTCATCATATTGACCTCATACCCTATGACATCACATAGTATTTCATCCTTATATCCACCAAAAAATACAATGACATCACATAGTATTTCATCCTTATATCCACCTATTTTAAATTCAACTAAACATTGTTTAGTGACATCTACCTGATGCCCTTTTTGTAGCCATGAAACTTTGTATGGGCTTGGATGTTCAATAGTCTCTAGCTCTATCTTTGGTCTTGCAAGCAGTCTGAAAAAGTATGTTCCTTTGGACTGGATTTTCTACCTCCTTCTCTGGCATTAAGAGAACTTTCCTCATCATCAGTGATCTTCCACCTTCAACATATTCTACCTCAACATTCTGTCTCTGTGCTTCGGCAATGTGAGTTTCACCTCCTTATTTCTTCTTATCTGGACATTCAGAAGACTTAAGCCCATTCTTTCCACATGTGAAGCATTTTACTACTCCACCTTTGCCTCTTCCTCTTCCTCTAAGGTGAGGAAAAGTGTTGTTATCAGCATACTGTCCTCTCTGTTTGGCATACTTCCCTCTCTATGAGCTTCCACCTCTCTCAGTTTGAGTTTGAGGTTTCTTCCACTCTTCTTTAGGTCTCCGATTCCTGTCTTGGGCAATTGTCTTGCCTCTGGGCTGACTTCTGCCTTTCCCTCTTTGACTTTTCTTTCAGCTCAACTTCTCTTCAGCCTTCAGGGCCATCTGATAAGCATCTTCCACCATTCAGATGGTCATCATGCTCATCTCATCTTGGATGTCATATTTTAGACCATTCATATATCTGGAAACCTTTTCATCATCACTTTCACGATGACCTGCCCTGATGTTTAGTTTGTAGAACTCTTCAATGTACTCTTTCATTGACATCAGCTTCTGTCTCAGATTCTGCATCCTCCGAAACAGATTGATTTGGTAATCCTTGGGTATGAATTTTTCTTTCATTTTCGCAACCATTCTATCCCAACTCTTGATTTTCTGCTTGCCTTTGCAGCGTTTGTCAGCCTGCAGTTCATCCCACCATAAAGATGCATGTCCTGTAAGTCTTTTGATAGCATGTTTGACCTTCTTGTGTTCCTCGACATATTCATAGTCAAAATACTTATCTATAGCTCTAATCCAGTCTAGAAGCTCTTCAACATACAGGTTTCCTTCATATACTGGAATGTCCATTTTTTCCCTGGAACCTATCCTTGCAACAACCCTGAATAGGCGTTCTTCTGCTACGTCTTCGGCTGCAACTTCTTCTCCTCCATGTCCAACTTCATCTTCACTTTTAGACTCACTGATATCTCCAACACTGACTGTGTGCCTCTATGCTGTCTCCATGGCATCAAGCCTGTCACATAGTTTACACATCTCTCTTTCCCTTGCCGGATCAGGTAATTGCCTACCCCTTCTTCTTGGCATTTTCCTTTCCTCTGGTGGATAGGGTGTTTTCCTATCTCTTCTTCTTGGTGGCATGGTTTTAAATATTTCTTGCACCCTCTATATGCAATATACAAACAGAGAAGGGCTCTGATACCACAACTGACGCAGACCCCTTTCCAGACCTGTAGGTCGAGATCCGCACAGGATCTTTTCCTTTCGGCTCGAGAGCTCGACTTGCTCTTCTATTTCCCTTTCAAAAAATCTACCCACAATAACTCCTTGAGGGGAATTCCTCTTTTATTTCAGGATACCGGACTTCACGATTTCGCGAATCTCGTGGTCGAGCGCCTTACCTCTTCGACCTCCGAAACCTTGAAATACTAATACTTGCCTTTCTTGATGTCAATTTTGAATTTTCATCTTTCGCGAACTTGGGAGTTGAAATGACAAGCAACTCTACTCTCGACCCCTAGAGTCTCAAACTTTCGACTTCTAATTTACCGAAATGCACATGTCCTGGCCTTGCCTTTCTCTTTCGTGTTTTGGGGTTTCAACCACCAAAATGCACTTTTACTAAGTCCTCGGGGCTCTTGAACCTATGAACCCCGAAATGCCAAAATTACGTCTTCTGAAATGCTTTCCGACTTTTGCGTACCGGGTGTTCGATACGTCAAGCTCGAACCCTATGTCCTCTCCACCTTCCGGTCTCCAAAGTCCCAAAACGTCGAAATCCTTTGTCGTGACTTCTGATTTCGTGTTTTCTCCCCTGCTGTGTCCCGATCTCTCTCCCTTGAGACTTCTGAAACCCCGAACTCCGAATTTCTGAAAACTTAGACTTACTTCTACTTACTTCCACACACGAAACGCTCCTTTTCGCGTTTCGGGGATTTGATCAGCCAAGAATTTGGCTTACACTTCGGATTTTTGAACCCCAAAATGGCGAAATGATCTAATGTCCTAATAAGTCAAGATAAACAACCCTTATCCACCTTGCAACTTTTGTAGATCCTACGGCTCTCGCTATTTAGGGAGTTCTTCTCAGAGAATTCCGACCATTCAAATTTCTTCTTCAAATACCTCTAATTCTAAATTGACCCTACGAATCTCTTCTGGAACCTATCCTTTTCACGATGGCTAAAGTTCCCTTCTGCTCCTTAAACACATTGAAGATGCTAACTCTCTTGAGATTTCCTTCGCCAACTTAAATCTCCTTACGAGATTTTTGCACGCACTCTTTGCGACACTTCTCCAAATACATCTAATTATTTGAGTTTTTTTTACTCTGTGCAACTCCTTGCGACAACATTCTTTCAATCCTCTCCTTGGTTGATAAGCTCTGAACTTCCAACCAGCCTGTGCACACCTTGCACAGCTTCTGTGCCTGACTTGCACTTCTATGGAAAATGAGAACAATGGTATCCCTCCTGAGCTTTCAGAGATGATCTCTGAACCCATCAACGCACTCCTCATGGACGCTTCACTGCACTCCTTGCACGAACTTTTACTCAAGAAGAGAAACAATTGAAACTCATTTCCGTACTCTCTCAGACTTCAAATACTTAATATGAAATCATACATATATAGCATAAAATCAAATGTACAACAAAACGAGTAAAACAACCATAGGCATAACATTTAGCATGTATACACAGAAAGTATCACAACACCATGAATCTGAATCGAATCTCTTTTCATTAATTCAAACTTCTATACATGGTTTCTTCTCTATGACTTTGTGCTACAACTCTCTTCTCCTGCTCTATGCTCAATGATACAATTGATAATGTTACAAATGATACAAGATGAGGGTGTCTATATTCGGTTTTCCCTCCTATGCTCTAAACTGTCTAATCTGCATTCAAACCTACCTACTTACATTAATTATGCATAAATGACTTCACCTACTACAGATGAGAGCAACCGCTCAAGATCTGTTTACAATATCTAAGTGTTCTTCCTCTTCACTATTACATTAATGTTTCAAAACATTTCAAAAATGTGCACTGGTGCTTTCCAACTGTGTTCCGTCTTCGCGCTCTCTTGCTGCTTACGATGCTTTTGATGCTCCTGCATCAATATTTAACCCTAATATATAAACACTAGAAGAAAGATCTGATCTAAACTCAATAAGCATGGATTAAATGCATGGAATCTTCAAAGCATATGAAATGAGAACTGAATAGGAAAACCTAGATGTAAAATAAGAATCCTTCAAAGCATCCAAAAGATCAAAGAAAAAGAAAAAGGAACAAGAATAATATAGCAACAACAGTGATGTCTCGGAAGATTATGAAGAAGTGGCCAACTTCGTCAAAATACTGAACAAGGGAACCGACAGTAGGTATAGAGGTAAACTTCCTTTAACTTGTTTTAATTGTGATGGTATTGGTCATTTTTCTAACAAATGTCCTCATAAGAAAAAGAGAAATGATGAAGTTTACTCAAAAGGCAAACACACATATGAAGACACAATAACTACAAAGAAAGTTTTCAGGAAAAGATTATGCACCAAAAAAGAAATCTCATTGTCAGATGAAGATGAAGTCAGTGACAGTGAGACAGGAAGAGTTCTATTCATGGAAGTAAAATAATCTGACAAAGAAGACTCCGAAGAAGAATATGAAGAAGTTGAAGAATAAATTGAAGAAGAAGAAGTTGACTATTGATATGAATTAATGTGTTGCATAATAGTTATCAGAAGAGAAAAGAAGAAAAACAAGAAACTACAAGCAAAACTACACAAGAAAATGGATACTCGAGAAATAGAACAAATGATCACAAAAATGAATGTTCAAATAGAAGAAGATAAAAGAATTGATGAATCACTCAAATAAAATCTAGAAGAAAAGGACAGGATCATTGGAAACTTGGAAGCATAGATTGTCGCACTAAGAAAGGATATTCAAAATAAAAATATGCAAAATAACTCAAAAGTTTTGGATTACATTATCAGTAGTCAAAAATCTCATCTTTACAAGTCTGGACTTGGATACAATCAGACAGAAAAGGGATCAAGCTCCAAAAGAGCAAAGCAAGAAACATATCCAAAAAGTTATGGAGAAACAATCAAAGGGATAGGAAGATTACAAGGACACTCCTCCACCAAGAAGATTTAGATTTCAAAATCAACAACAAACAGATAGGCCTCAAGAAGAAGAAGGATTAATAAGAGCACCTCCTTTCACAGTATCTTCAATTCCCAGGTATCAAACTATATTTTTTGGTTTATGTTATGCATGTAATAACTTTGGACATAAAGCTATGAATTGTAGAGCTAACAATAGGAATAATAACAACTTTGAGAGTCATACACAAAGGGGTTATTCAAGAAGACCTAGTGAAACACAAAGAAGAAGTTACAACAGTTTTTAATCTTTGAGAACTGAAGTGGAATGTTACAAATGTAACAATTTTGGACAGGTGGCCAAGATTGTAGAATGAAAATCTTTCCTAAAGAACCTCAACAAAATAAAAACAGTCACAGACAGGAACCTCAGAAAATGACATGGATAAGAAAAATAGATCAGTATAGAAATGAAGAATGAAAAATTTCTCTAACGTTGTTGGTATGTTGACAGTGAATGTTCAAAACACATGAAAGGTGATAGAGACAAGTTTCTTACATTACGAAAGGAAAGAGATGTATTAGTCTCTTTCGGAAATGATGATTGAACCAAAATCATTGGAAAAGGAACAGTCTGAATTGGGAACAAGAATGAAAAGGAATAAAATGTTCTACTAGTAGAATATGTGAAACATAATATTCTAAGTGTGATTCAAATGTGTAACCAATGTCATAAAGTTACTTTCAATTCACAAAAGTGTGAGATAAAAAAATAAGGTTCACGGAAATTGGTCGCTACAGTTGCAAGAACTTCAAGCAACATATATGTGTTAAGTGAAATTGGAAATGAAAAATGTTGTCTAGTAAAGGAATATGAAAGTTGGCAATGGCACAGAAGAATGGGGAACATACATTTTGATAACCCTGTCAAAGTCAACAAAAGAGAAGAAGACAGAGAAATGCCCCAGATCATGAAACCAACCAACACTTTATGCAAGCATTGTCAACAAGGAAAGAAAACAAAGACCAAGTTTAAATCCAAGGAATATTCAATGACAAGACCACTGGAAATTGTGCATACTGATCTAGTTGGACTAACTGAAACAGAGGGCTTAAAAGGTGATACATACTTCATGTTATTAGTTGATGATTAGACAAGAATGATTGTAGTTTTTTTTCTCAAGAATAAGTCATAAGCTTTTGAAAACTTCAATATCTACAAGGAAATGGTTTAAAATGAAATCGATTCAAAAATCAAATGCTTGAGATCTGATAATAGAGGAGAGTTCACCTCAAACGAATTTATGGACTACTATAGCAATCATGGAATAAAAAGGCAATTCCCCTTTGCGAGGACACCTCAATAGAATGGAGTTGTTGAAAGAAAGAACATGACAGTACAAGAGATGGCTCGAACAATTTTAATGGATTCAAAATTGACAGATATTTTTTGGACACAGATAGTGCATACAACAATTGACATTCAAAACAGAGTAATGCTCAGAAACAATATTGACAAAACTCCTTACGAACTATGGAAAGGAAGACCAACAAATGTAAAGCACTTCAGATTTTTTGGAAGCAAATGCTATATCAAAAGAGAAGATGGAGGAATGGGAAGGTTTGACTCTCATGTGGACAAAGGAGTACTTGTTGGTTACTCAATTACAAGGAAATCAAACAAGTGTTACAATCTAAGATTCAACAAAGTTGTGGAAAGAATCAATGTAACAATTGATGTAACAGACATATCGGAATGAAAGGAAGAAAATGAATCAATGAAACAACACTTAGAAGAAGAAGAAGAATATGAAAAATAAGTAGAAGAGAAAGATGAAGAGAATCCAACAGAATAAGAAGATCAAGTTCAACAACTGTCTCCAAAGACACCTAGTAAACGAGTACAAAAGAATCAGCCTTCAGATCCGATTATCGGAAATAAACATGCAGGAGTTGAGACTAGAAGAAGAATCCATTCACTAGAACAAACACACCTAGCACTTTGATCTACAATTGAACCAAATTGTTTTGAAGAAGCCAAAAATGATGAATATTGGAATAAGGCCATGTATGAAGAATTGGATCAAATGGAGAAAAATGACACTTGGGAAATGGTTCCAAGACCAAAGAATAAGAATGTGATCGACACAAAGTGGGTCTTCAGGAATAAATTGAATGAAGATGGATAGGTTACAAGGAACAAAGATAGACTGGTATGTAAAGGATATGCACAGGTTCAAGGAATCAACTTTGAAGAGACATTTTCCCCAGTTGCAAGAATGGAAGCAACCCATTTTCTTTTAGCTTATGCATGCTCCAAAAATATTAAATTGTGTCAAATGGACGTAAGATCAAATTTTCTAAATGGGGAACTTGAAGAAAAAGTCTACATTGAACAACCAGAAGGATTTCAGTTGTCATAAAATGAATATTATGTGTGTAAATTAAAGAAGGCCTTGTATGGTCTAAACAGGATCCTAGAGCATGGTACTCTAGACTGGATAAGTATCTGTAGAAGGTAGGTTTCATAAAAGGAAGTGCAGACAACAATCTCTACATCAAGGTAAGTCAAGGTAATATTTTATTAATTGAAGTTTATGTTGATGATATTATTTTTGGTAGTGATGATGACAGGTTAAGCCAAAAATTTGCAAGAGATATGCAAAATGAATTTGAAATGTCATTACTTGGAGAACTATCTATATTTCTGGGACTTTAGATACACCAAAGCAACCAATGAATGTTTATTTCTCAAACCAAGTATATAAGATAAATGTTAAAAAGGCTCAACATGGAATATTGCAAACCAGTTATCACTCCCATGAAAACCAGTTGAAATTTGAGCAAAGATGATGATTCAAAGTTTAGAGATCAGAGGCAATACAGGTCAATGATTTGAAGCCTACTATAGGTGACAACATCCAAACCAGATGTAATTCAGGTAGTTGGACAGGTGGCACAATTTCAAGTAGCCCCAAAGGAATCACATGTATTAGCAGTGAAGAGGATTTTAAGATATCTCAAAGGAACATAAGAGTTTGGATTATGGTATCCAAAAGGAAAGGATCTATCACTTACTTATTACACAGATGCAGATTGATCATGTTGTATTGATGACCAATGAAGAACCAATGGAGCAACATTCTACTTTGGTGATTTTTTAGTATCATGGATAAGAAAGCAACAATCATCAGTGTCCTTATCTATAGTCGAGGCAGAGTACATTGCAACAATATCTTGTGGTACACGGGTTCTTTGGATGAAACAAACTCTGATAGATATACATGTTGAGTATGATGAGCCCATTCCAATCTATTGTAATACTACAAGTGCCATCAATATCTCAAAGAATATGGTGATGCACTCCAAGAAGAAGAACATTCCAATCAAGTATCACTTTTTACAGGAACATGTTGCAAAAAAGAACATCAGATTTTAATATGTGGGAACAAAAGAACAAGTGGAAGACATATTTACAAAACCACTTCCACGGGAAGCCTTTGAGTATCTTTGCCAGAGACTCGGAGTTATTTCTACTCCCAAATGAATGATTTTTAATGCTTATCTTATATGTCTTAGATGTACATGAGGAAGCACCATAACAAGACAATTCAGTCAGGGGGAGCAGTCCTGGATGGAAAGATACCTTTTCCATTGATGACAAAGGGGAAGAGATTCATTAGATGTACAGGAAAAAGGCATGGTTCCAGGGGGAGAAGATTTATCAGATCAAGAGGAAAGAGGCATGGTTCTAGGGGGAGCATGAGTGATATGATTTCAGTATTGCATCAGAGTGTTTCCATCAATGCCAAAGGGGGAGATTGTTGATTAAGGTTGGTTGTCATTGATGTCAACCCCTGAAGAAAGCCTCGTAGCACAAAGGTTGGGTAATGGACCCAAGATTGTTTGATGTAAATATAAATTGTTATTGTCTTTTCATGGTTGATAATAATTAGAAATGGATGAAATCCAAAGTGGTCCCCTTGTGGTGAAAGCCCTCACGAGAAGATGCTTTGCAGTTTGAGTTATCCTAGAAGTATGGTTAGAGGGCCCATGCTTATTTGTGGAATAATGAGATGAAGGTCAGTGAATTTTTCATTAAAAATATAATATATGGATATCTTTTGTCATGCCATTTCGGGTGGTATGTGGAATGTCACATAACTCCTCACGGTTAGAGAGTTATGGCCGTGAGAAGTTGGAGAACCCAGGTTTCGGTAATGGACCCAAGTTTGTTTGATGGATAATGGTATGAGTTTTGATATATTTTCAGATAAAACTATTCTATATGGATGGTACATTTCATTCCATTTGTGGTGGTATGTGGAACGTCACATAACTCCTCACGGTTTGCGATTTATGGCCTTACGAAGTTGGAGGACCCTCTTATGTCATCTAGAAGCCCCAAAAGGTCAAAGTAGTCAAAGTGGTTTAAGAGATTTTAGAAGGTAAATAATAAAGTGAATTGATGAGTGTACTATAATTCAAAGTTAATACAAAATAAATTATTTAAATAATAAATTTAATGAAGAAACTAGAAGTGGGTTAACCCTAAAATAAGGAAAGTGGGCAAAGTGACCTAGAAGATGTTTTTAAGGAAGCTACTTGACGAGTATAAATAAGAGGCAAGGCTCTCTCATTTTAGAAACACTTGAGCATATTGAATAACTATAGGTGTCTAACATAACCAAAGGATATTTAATCATAATTTCAAAGGGAAGGTGAAGAAAAGAAGGCCGAAATTCAAGGAAGGATAATTTTTTTTGATGATGCTTTCTAGGGTATGTTATTTACAGGTCAACTTACCATTCTCACAATAAATTGTTTTATAGAATGATTTAGACTGTGAAATTTCTATGCCATTGAGTAAACATATGCAAGTATTTGCGATAAAAACTTCATCTTGTGTTTCTTTGTATTTTTGGAGTTACACTCCGTGGAAAATAGGGTTTGTGGCTAGTCCTGAAACTAGTCAAAAACAGGTGTTTCGGCTAAAAATGTCATAAATTCTTTATAACAAATACAAATTCAGTAACACCAAGTGTGTTGGTTATAGTTAATTCTATAGTATTCTCTATAACATTTTGGGATCGATTCAACAAACATTCAGTGCGGGGCACGCTCTACAAGGTCACTCTCTAGAACAAGACAAAATTCAGCAAGGTATGCCATTTTTTCTATAACTAATTTTCTAAGAGGTTACAAGTAGTCACACTTGGAGGAATTTCATAAAACAAACTGAATAAAATTGTGTATCATTTTCATATATTTATTCATTATAGGTACAAAGTTATGATTATTTCATGTTAGGGGTGTTGGCTAATCCAAAACTAGTCATGTGAGACTAAAGAAAAGTTTCATGTAAATGCTAGTCTCTTGTTGTTTAAAGTCAATCAAGGTTTGTAGGTATGTGATCATATACACCAGGTCTATTATAGAGATATAAATCATATTTGGATGATGAAATTGATGAGGGATTTTGGTTGAGGTACAAGTTGGGTACATGGTTGAGACAAGTAGTTGATGAGTTGGCTCATACATAAGGTGTATAGTTAATGATCTTGGTACATATTGATGAGTCATAGTTGATAAGTAGTTGAAACATGATTGGTACATACTTTGTACATGCTTGGTTTCACTTGTTTATGGTACATATTGATTATAGGTTGAGGTACATGTTGATGCATGGTTTATGCATGGTTCAGGTTCATTGGTACAGGTTTACTATGGTATATCTCAGAGTGATAGTGTGACAATGGTTCCATCATTCTACTTCTACTTCAGGGCAGTTGGACGGGGAAAGGATAGGTGGTTGTAGCTACCTTTCATTTGTGGCCGAAGAACATAGTGGGTTGTCACCTCCTTCTAGTTGTAGCCAGAGAATTGGGGAGTTGGAGCTTCCCTCAGGTTGTAGCCTGAGAAACTAGGGGGTTGGAGCCTCCTTCCAATTGAAACTAGAAAATAAAAGAAGTTGGTGCTTCCAATGAATGTAATTATTCAAGACATATAAGAAAAACCATTTTGTTGTTTTCTCCCGATTTAGGTTTCCACGTAAAACCGTGGTGTACTGTGTATGTGTGTGATTGTTCATTTCTTATTTCTCATTATTGGATAATAATTCTACATTTATATAACACTTGGATTATTTGAAGAAAAAGGATTATAATTACAATATTACTGATTCACCCCCCCTCTCAGTAATCCAACAACTCTTCTCCTATGGTCATGGTCTTGAAGAAGTAAGGTTCTTAGTGCATGTGTCCTAACTTCCATGCCATCAACAAACTCACCATTAAATATAAATTTCCCATTCCTGTCATTGATGACCCCTTGGATGAATTGAGTGGCGCCTAGTTCTTTACTAAACTTGATATTCATTCTGGCTACCACCAAATACGTATGATAGAGGTAGACATTCCTAATACTTCCTTTAGAACTCATGAGGGCCACTATGAGTTTTTCTTCATGCCCTTTGGCTTGTGTAATTCCCCCTCCACCTTCCAAAGCCTCATGAATCATGTCTTCCGTCCTTTTCTCCGTCATTTTGTATTATGTTTCCTTGATGGTATCATCATCTATAGAAAACCCTGGACAGACCATCTTGCGGATATGGATCAACTTCTTCATCTACTATCTCAGCACCAATGTTTCCTGAAACATTATAAATGTGCTTTTGGCACCTTGGAAGCCGAGTAATTGGGTCATCTTGTTGGCAAGGATGACGTCAGGGTGGATCCTAAAAAGATTGAAGCTATGAAAGATTGGCATCACCCAAAGACTCTCAAAATCGTGCGTGGATTTATGGGCTTAATAGGTTATTATCGCAAGTTTGTTAAGAATTATGGAAATATTGCGGCATCTCTCATTGCACTCCTTAAAGAGAATTATTTCACTTAGACTCCAGTAGTTGCGCATGATTTTCAAACCTTGAAGATGGCCATGTGCACCACTCTAGTCTTGGACCTTCTTGATTTCACAAAGACCTTTGTCCTGGAATGTGATGCTTTAGGG
>JASDQU010736761.1:173362-192013 GCA_032191745.1 Picea mariana | reverse complement strand
AAATTGAAGAGGCAGAACTTGACTATCGAGAAGAATTAATGTGTGCCATAGAAGTTATCAGAAGAGAAAAGAAGAAAAACAAGAAACTACAAGCAGAACTAGACAAGAAAAATGACACTCGAGAACTAGAACAAATGATCACAAAATTGAAGGTTCAAATAGAAGAAGATAAAAGAATTGAAGAATCCCTCAAAGAACAACCAGAAGAAAGGGACAAGATCATTGGAAACTTGGAAGCGGATATTGTCACACTAAGAAAGGATATTCAAAAGAAAAATATGGAGAATAGCTCAAAAGTTCTGGATGACATTATCAGCTATCAAAAATCTCATCTTGACAAGTCTGGACTTGGATACAATCAGACAGAAAAGGGATCAAACTCCAAAACAACAGAGCAAGAAACAAATCCAAAAATCTATGCAGAAATAATAAAAAGGGAGAGGGAGATATACAAGGAAGATTACAGGGACACTCCTCCACCGAGAAGATTCAGATTTTAGAATCAACAACAGACAAATAGGCCTCAAGAAGAAGAAGGATTCATTAGAGAACCTCCTTTCAGAAGATGTTCAACTCCTAGGTATCAAACTATATGTTTTGGTTTATTTTATGCATGTAATAATTTTGGACATAAAGTTGTGAGTTGCAGAGCTAACAACAGGAACAATAACAACTTTGAGAGTCATACACAAAGGGGTTATTCAAGAAGACCTAGTGAAACACAAAGAAGAAGTTACAACATGTTTGAATCTTTGAGCACTGAAGTGGAATGTTACAAATGTAACAATTTTGGACACGTGGCCAAAGATTGCAGAATGACAGTCCCTCCTAAAGAACCTCAACAGAATAACAACAGTCACAGACAAGAACCTCAGAAAACAACATGGATAAGAAAGCAAGATCAGTATAGCAATGAAGAATGCACAGTCGCTCTACAAGCTAAGAAGAAGAAACACGATTGGTATGTTGATAGTGGGTGTTCAAAACACATGACAGGTGATAGAGACAAATTTCTTACATTGTGAAAGGAAAGAAATGGATCAGTCTCCTTCGGAAATGATAATTCAGCCAAAATCATTGGAGAATGCACAGTCTGAATTGGGAACAAGAATGAAACGACACAAAATGTTATACTGGTAGAATATATGAAACATAATCTTCTAAGTGTGAGTCAAATGTGTGACCAAGGTCATAAATTTACTTTCGATTCACAAAAGTGTGAGATAAGAAGAGAAGGTTTAGGGAAATTGGTCGGTACAGCTGCTAGAACTTCAAACAACATATATGTGTTAAGCGAAATTGGAAATGAAAAGTGTTGTCTAGGAAAGGAAGATAAAAGTTGGCTATGGAACAGAAGAATGGGTCACATGTATTTTGATAACCTTATCAAAGTCAACAAAAGAGAAGTAGTCAGAGAAATGCCCCATATCACGAAACCAACCAACACATTATGAAAGCATTGTCAACAAGGAAAGCAAACAAAGACCATGTTCAAATCAAAGGAATATTCAACTACAAGACCACTGGAAATTGTGCATACTGATCTAGTTGGACCAACTAAAACAAAGGGCTTAAAAGGTGAGAGATACTTTATGTTATTAATTGATGATTATACAAGAAAGATTACAAATTGCTTTCTCAAGAACAAGTCAGAAGCTTTTGAAAACTTCAAGATCTACAAGGAAATGGTTGAAAATGAGATGGATTCAAGAATCAAATTCTTCAGATCTGATAATGGAGGAGAGTTCACTTCAAAGGAATTTATGGACTACTGCAACAGTCATGGAATAAAAAGGAAATTCTCCATTGCTAGGACACCTCAACAGAATGGAGTTGTTAAAAGAAAGAACATGACAGTACAAGAAATGGCTCAAACAATGCTAATGGATTCCAAATTGATAGATATATTTTGGACACAGGCAGTGCATACAACAGTTCACATTCAAAACAGAGTAATGCTCAGAAACAACACTGATAAAACTCCCTACGAGCTGTGGAAAGGAAGACCAACAAATGTGAAGCACTTCAAAGTTTTTGGAAGCAAATGCTACATCAAAAGAGAAGATGGAGGAATGGGAAAGTTTGAATCTCGTGTGGACAAAGGAGTACTTGTTGGTTACTCAAGTACAAGGAAAGCATACAAGTGTTACAATCTAAGATTGAAAAAAGTTGTGGAAAGCATCAACGTAACAATTGATGAAACACGCAGACCAGAATCAAAGGAAGAAGAAAACATATCAATGGAACAACTTTTCGAAGAAGAAGGAGAAGCTGAAGTAGAAGAGGAAGATGAAGAGAATCCAATAGAAACAAAAGAGCAAGTTCAACAAGTATCTCCAAAGACACCTAGCAAACGAGTACAGAAGAATCATCCTTCATATCAGATTATTGGAAACAAAGATGCAGGAGTTGAGACTAGAAGAAAAATCCGTTCACCAGAACAAACACACCTAGCACTCTTATCTACAGTTCAACCAAATTGTTTTGAAGAAGCCAGCAAAGATGAATTTTGGAATAAGGCCATGGATGAATAATTGGATCAAATAAAGAAAAATGACACTTGGGAATTGGTTCCAAGACCAAAGAATAAGAATGTAATCAACACAAAATGGGTTTTCATGAATAAATTAAATGAAGATGGACAAGTTACAAGGAACAAAGCTAGATTGGTATGTAAAGGATATGCACAGATTGAAGGAATCGACTTTGAAGAGACATTTGCCCCGGTTTCCAGAATGGAAGCAATCCGTTTTCTTTTAGCTTATGCATGCTCCAAAAATGTTAAAGTATATTAGATGGACGTAAAATCAACTTTTCTGAATGGGGAACTTGAAGAAGATGTATACATTGAACAACTAGAAGGATTTCAATTGTCAGAGAACGCAGATTATGTGTGTAAATTAAAGAAGGCCTAGTATGGTCTACATCAAGGTAAGTCAAGGTAATATTTTATTAATTGAAGTTTATGTTGATGATATTGTTTTTGGTAGTGATGATGACAGGTTAAGCCAGAAATTTGCAAAAGATATGCAGAATGAATTTGAAATGTCGTTACTTGGAGAACTATCCTTCTTTTTGGGACTTCAGATACGTCAAAGCAAACAAGAAATTTTTATTTCTCAAACCAAGTATATCAGAGAAATGATAAAAAGGTTTGGTATGGAAGATTAAAAACTAGTTATGACTCCCATGCAAACCACTTGCAAGTTGAGAAAAGATGATGATTCGAAGTCTACAAATTAGAGGCAATACAGGTCAATGATTGGGATCCTACTATATGTGACAACATCTAGACCAGATGTAATGCAGGCAGTTGGACAGGTGGCACGATTTCAAGCAGCACCAAAGGAATCACATGTATTAGCAGTGAAGAGGATTTTCAGATATCTCAAAGGAATAGAAGATTTTGGATTATGATATCCAAAAGGAAAGGATCTATCACTTATTTCCTACATAGATGTAGATTGGGTAGGTTGTATTGATGACCGACGAAGCACTAGTGGAGCAACGTTCTACTTGGGTGAGTGTTTAGTATCATGGCTAAACAAGAAACAATCATCAATATCTTTATCTACAGCCGAGGCAGAGAATATTGCAGCAGCATCATGTTGTACATAGGTTCTTTGGATGAAACAAACTCTGAAAAATATACAGGTTGAGTATGATGATCCAATTCCAATCTATTGTGATAATACAAGCACCATCGGTATCTCTAAGAACCCGGTGATGCACTCCAAGACGAAGCACATTCTAATCAAGTATCACTTTCTACGGGAGCAGGTTGCAGAAAAGAACATCAGAGTTGAGTATGTAGGCACAAAAGAACAAGTGGCAGACATATTCACAAAACCACTTCCACGAGAATCCTTTGAATATCTTCGCCAAAGACTTGGAGTTATTTCTACTCCAAAATGAATGCTTTTTGAATGCTTATCTTATATGTCTTAGATTTACATGAGGAAGCACCATAAGAGGACAGTTCAGTCAGAGCGAGCAACCCTGGATGGAAAGATACCTTTGAAATTGATGACAAAGGGGGAGAGATTTATTAGATGTAGAGGACAGAGGCATGGTTCCAGGGGGAGCAGATTTATCAGATACAGAGGACAAAGGCATGGTTCCAGAGGGAGCATGAGTGATATGATTTCAGTATTGCATCAAAGTGTTGCCATCAATGCCAAAGGGCGAGATTGTTGATTAAGGTTGGTTGTCATTGATGTCAACCCTTGAAGAAAGCCCTGTAGCAAAAGGTTTGGGTAATGGACCCAAGATTGTTTGATGTAAATATGACTCAGTATTGTGTTGTCATGGTTGATAAGAAGTAAAAATGGATGAACTCCAAAGTGGTCCACTTATGGTGAAAGCCCTCACGGGAAGATGCTTTGCGGAGTGAGAGAACCCATGCTTATTTGAGGAATAATGAGATGAAGGACAATGAATTTGTGAGTGAAACTATCCTATATGGATAGTGCTTGTCATGTCGTTTCCGGTGGTATGTGGAATGTCACATAACTCCTCACGGTTAGAGAGTTATGACCATATGAAGTTGGAGAACCCTCATGAGTCTTATAGAAGCCCCCAAGATTCAAAGTGCTTTGCAAAAACAAATTATTTTAAATGAAGAAGCCCTAAAATAAGAAAAGTGTAAGGCTACATGAAGATATAAATAAGAGACAAAGCTCACTCATTAAAAACACACTTGTACATATTGTATATATATTTTCTTGTGTAAAKCTTCTTGTAAATACTTGTGGATACATCTGAAGTGGCGAACGTCTGAGGTAGCATGAAGGGTTGACGAMAAAATTCTTGGAATTACAACAAAACCCTATTTTCTAAGGTGTACGTGGGCTATCTGTGTACAAGGTGCGTACATGCTGAGTTATACGCRGGTTGTCTGTGTACAAAGTGCATACATGCTGAGTTATATGCGGGCTATCTGTGTACAAGGTKCATACATGTTGAGTTATACGCGGGTTGRCAGTGTATTAGGGTGCGTACATGTTGGTAAATCCATGGAAACTTGAAGAGATGAAGATTCAAAGGTTCTATATTCTGAGATCAAGCTCCCATGAAGGTCTAAAGTGCTTAGATACATCAGATCCATCCATTGGTTCAAAAGCTATTTCTTATTTCTATGAATAGTTGGATTTTGATGTATGCATGAGGAATGGCAATGAATATTTGAAAATTCTCCCTAGAGAGACTAGTGACTACATGGGATCTTTTGTATAAGTCAGATATACAGAAATACAGTGCTAGTATATTTATCGTTGATACTTCTTGTTGAGGCACATCTTGTATTTCTTGGCATATGGCTAAGGGTGTTTATGGTACATGGTTGAGAGCTTGTATTTGTGTAGTGGTTGATGTATTGTGAAGTTGAATATCAGAAAGGGTTTGATGACTAATATCATGTGAGGGATATTATACTTGTTCATGATTACACATACCTGTGACTAGAGAGAGACATACTTGCCTTGAGTAAAGGTTATGTATGAGGATGCATGCACAGGATACAGTTACAGTCTGGATACAGTGACAGGTTACAGATCTATGTGAAATAAGTTACAGAAGGTCAGAAGTTTTCAAGAAAAGGGAAACCCTAGTTTTCAAAAGGCATACACAGGATGCATAACAAATATGGCGCATACATACACGGGTTGCATAACAGATAGGGCACGTACATATGCGGGCTGCATAATAGATAGTGCACGTACATACACAGTTTGCATCACTACAGGTCGCGTACATGTTGTATATTTGTAGATGCATGTTCAGTTCAGGTACAGATTTATTACAGAGAATTTGTACAGATTGGATACAGTTCAGTGGTACATGTTGATGCAGTTGTACAACAGTATATCTCACAGTGACAGGTTGATAGTGGTTCCATCATTCTACTTCAGGGTGGCAGGATGGGGCAAGGACATGTGGTTGTAGCCACATTCCGGTTGTAGCCGGAGAACATAGGGGGTTGTAGCCTCCTTCTGGTTGTAGCCAAAGAACTGGGGAGTTGGAGCTTCCCTCAGGTTGTAGCCTGAGAAACTAGGGGGTTGGAGCCTCCTTCTAGTTGCAGATGGAAAACAAAGGAAGTTGGTGCTTCCAATGAATGTAATTCTTCAAGACATATAAGAAAAAGCATTATGTGGTTTTCTCCCGATTTGGGTTTCCACATAAAATACTAGTGTACTGTGTATGTGTGTGATTCTTCATTGCTCATTATTGGATAATAATTCTACATCGATATAACACTTGGTTTATTTGGATAAAAAGGATTGCAATTGCGCTATTACTGATTCACCCCCCCTCTCAGTAATCCAACATGGATGGTATTAACACAAAATATATTAGTCAAGCCTTTCGTACTTGGGAAACAGAAAATATGACTGAGGTCAAGGATGAAGGAGAGGAAAACCAGGAACAACAAGAACAACCTCTGAAATCTCAAGAAACTGAAGAACATCAATTGAATTCATTATGTGATATCTCTTATGGTGGAGAGGAAGAACACTCTAAGAAAGTACACATGTCCAAAAATGTTGTAAGTACTAGAAGTGCAAGCAAGAACACCGCATCTGACACCCCAAACACTTCCAATCCTCCTACAAATACAAAACAAGCCTCTTCTTCGGCCAACACCACTATGCCCAATCTTCCTAAAATGACACCCTCGAACCACAAAGTAACCGATCAGACACCTAAGAAAAATGTTTCATCCATTCCCCCAACAATATTGGAATATGATTTCCTGGAAGATCTGAAGAAAACCAAAGCCAATATTTCCATGTTTGAGCTTATGAAGATCTAAAAAATTCAAGAAAATATACTACCCCACCTTTCCTAATTACATTTGAAATCTTTAATAGGAATGTTCATAACTACATGGTAGACTCGGGAGCCTCTTCTAATGTCATGCCTCTCAAAGCCTGTGAAAAGATTAATTTCAAACATGAGGCATATGATATTCGGATTATTCAGTTAGATAGAACGTGATTCAAAGTAATTGGGTAACTAAATAATGTTTTAATCAAAATGTCTGCAAATCCTAAAATTTATCGGACTATTGAAATTATTGTGTTGGACATACCTGATAACTACGACATGCTTTTAAGTAGAGATTGATCGGCTATGTTGAATGGATATTTTGCTACTGGCCGGTCACATTTATGGCTTCCTTTCAATGGCAATATTAATCAAATCAAAATTGATAGAGAGAGATATATGAAGCATGTGGTGACTGATTTAAATGACCCAAATGAACGCATGATGTTTAACAATTCAATTTTGAGTAATTATTCATATGATGCATTTTTTGGCTATTACACATCTGAAACATCTTCTTTTGAGGAATCTAACACACAATTTGAAATCCTTCATTGCATTCATATTGTTGAGCCAAACTATGATATAGTCGATGATACTAACATTACTTCTAATGTACAACCTGACATAATTCCAAAGAATAGATTAGAGATTCTTACTAACTCTACCAACCCCAATAATCCAAAAAAAAATGAAAACTTGAAATTATCTATTGAACCAAAAAAAGGGGATCGTAATATGTGGACATTATTCTTTGATGGATCCAAATCTTTAGAAGGTGCAAGTGTTGGTTACATACTCAAAGATCCAGAAGGACAAAAAACATTAATTTCTTGCAAACTAGAATTCCAATGCACCAACAATATTGTCAAATATGAAGCTTTGCTACAAGGATTAAAAAGGCAGTAGACTTGAAAGCAAAGAACATTGAGGTATTTGGTGATCTTGAAATTTTTGTAAGACAGGTAAGGAATACCATTCATTGTCTTTCGAGCCATCTCAAACATTATCAGTTAGAGGTATGGGAACTAATCAATTCTTTTGTGCATTTAATATCATCCATATTCCTCGTTCACTAAACTGTGATGCAGACTTACTTGCTAATGTTGCATCTAGATTAATATCGTCAGAATGATTAATGCCTGATACTTTTTCTGTTGAACTTTTGTACAAACCACCAATTCTCAACAACATAACTAGTTGGAGAGTCTTTGATGATGACCACCATATTATTAGCTTCTTACATCTTAAGGATACATTCAAAGACTCTGTTATAGATGAGGATCAACATGGCCAAATTCTTAACTCTGATGCCACTGACCTAGCTCAACAAATAAATCAATCTGGTCCAGCCAACAAAATCCCCAAGAATGTGGTGAGGCTTGCAAAAATTTATGATCTCTAGGACAAATTCAAGAAGGAAACAAACTGCAAAACCAACACTTCATCCATGCATTTGAAGTGGTAAATCTAGGAACAAGTACCACACCTCAAAATATTGGTTTGGGAAAGAATTTCTCTCCTGAGGAAAAACAATCTTACATCAAATTATTCAAGGAATACATTGGTATCTTTGCTTGGAATTATGAATACCTCAATGCGTATGACACCAAGATCATACAAAAAGTCATTTCAATGAAGCCTCAAACAAAAGCTTTTCATAAAAATTGAGGAAGATGCATCCTAGTCTTGAGCCAGAAGTCAAAGCAGAGATGAACAAGTTGCTAGCTGCTAAGATATATTTCCTTTCAGACATACTYAGTTGATTTCTAACTTGGTACCAGTCAGGAAAAAGAATGGAGATATAAGGTTCTGCATTGATTTTAGGAACTTGAACAGAGCCTTTTAGAAAGACAACTATACAGTGCCCCCTATGGAKTAGATCTTGCAATGTGTATCTGGTTCAGAAATGCTCTCACTTTTGGATGGCTTTTCTAGCTATAACCAAGTTCTGGTTTCCCATTATGATCAACTGAAAACTGCCTTCCAGAATAAATGGGGAACTTAAGCATATAGGAAGATGTCATTTGTTCTTATCAACGTTGGGGCAACTTTCCAAAGAGCAATGGATATCTCTTTCAGAGGCCTGATTGGAGACTATGTTGTGGTGTACCTAGATGACGTTACTATATTCTCCACGAATAAGGAAGACCATATATCCCATTTGAGAAGAGTATTCAATAGGTGCAGGAGGTATGGTATTTCCCTCAATCCCAAAAAATATGTTTTTGCAGTTGATGAAGGAAAAAATTTAGGATTCATAGTTTCAAAGCATGGTATGAAAATYGAACCTGAAAGGACTGAAACTATTGCTAAAATTCCTCCTCCCCGTAACAAAAAATCTATTTAGTCCTTCTTGGGGAGGATAAAATTTGTGAGAAGATTTGTCCCTAGTTTTGTTGAGACAGTGAAACCCCTTCAAGACATGATTAAAAATAATGYAGACTTCAAATGGGGACCTAAGGAAAAAGTTTATTTTGATAAAATCAAATCAGAAATAGCGCAATCTCCTACAATATTAAGTTCAGATTCTAGTCGAGATTTCATTCTCTACACTTTTGCTYTAGATATTTCATTAGTTGTTATTCTAACTCAGAAAAACCAAGAAGGAGATGAGTTCCTCGTTGTGTTTATGCATTCAAGTTTACAAGGAGAAGAATTGAATTACCAATAAGTGGACAAACAAGCCTATGCTGTATTCAACACTGTAAAACATTCCAGACCTTACTTGATCAAATCAAAGACCAAGGTCATTGTCCCTTATCCCGATGTCAAAAATATCTTGGTACAAAAAGATCAGGGAAAAAAAATAGCTAAATGGATAACAACCTTACAAGAGTTTGACCTGAAGATTACGCCTTCCAACATTATCAAAGGGCAAGAGTTATGTAAATTGGTTGTTGAATCAGCAAGAGATGAAGTACAAGAAGACACATTGTATCAAGACCAAGAACTTTTTGAAAGAGAGGTTTGTTACATTCCTGTTAATTATGACCAATGGTACTACGAAATGAAATATTATTTGACCCATGGGTCAGCCTCACATTATCTAGTACCAAAAAAAAAAGATCCCTTAGACTCAAGTCAACTCAATATCATCTCATTCAAGGGATATTATACAGAAATAATTATGATGGTGTTTTCTTAAGATGCCTTCAGAAAAGAGATGCAGAAAAGGTTTTATCTGAACTCCACAATGGACCAACTGGTGCACATTTCGAAGGTGACACCACTACTCATTTTTAGAGCAGGCTATTACTAGCCTACTTTGTTCAAAGATTCTCACGCATATGCAAGGAAATGCCAAGTATGTCAAAAATCAACTAGGAGAGGAAAGAAAGTTACATTCCCCCTACAACCTGTAATTATAGAACGCCCTTTTCAACAATGGGGTCTGGATCTTATTAGGGAAATTAATCCCAACTCTTCTCAGCTGCACAAATATATCTTGACAACTACTAATTATTTTACTAGATGGAGCGAAGCAGTTCCCTTAAAGACGATCAATGAGAACCAGGTGATATCATTCCTTGAATCTCATATTATCACTAGATTTGGAGTCCCTGAGTCGTTAGTTTTTGATAGTTCCAAGTATTTTTCTTCACTGAAATTAACTGAATATGCTCTTGAACGAAACCTTAAAGTTAAATTTTCAGCAAACTACTGTCCACAAGGGGACAGGATGGCTGATTCAACCAATAAAACTGATCAAAATCCTTAAGAAAATTGTCAATGATCATCAAAGGAATTGGCATCTAGCCCTCCAGAATGCATTATGGGATGACAGAGTAACACCCCAAGTCCTCTATCAATGATTATCCCTTATTTATTGTCTACATACAAGAATCAACTATGCCTACCCATACTTCTGTGCCCTCATTTCAACTTGCTCAATCTATCCAAGATTAATCTTGCCCAGTAATGCAAGAAAGGTTGAATGTGCTTCTGAAACTGGAAGAAGAGAGGGAAAAAGCCAAAATGAACTTAATTCAACATCAAGAATTAATTAAAAATGGTTTGAAAAATCATCTGTGGGCAACAAACATTTTCAAGAGGGAGACCTTGTTCTTAAATGGGACAAAGAAAATGAGGTAAAAGGAAAACATATGAAATTTTAGAAGTTGTGGTTAGGCCCTTATCTAATTCATCAGAAAAATGGGCCTAGAACTTTCAAAGTTAAGACATTGGAGGGAGATGAGGAGGAGCTCCCTGTCAATGGTAAAATTCTCAAGAGATACTTCTCATGATCACCTTCGGTGATATAATATTGTACATATTAGGATTTATGAACTTTCCTTTTTCTTATTCTGCAATCTTTATTTTAGTCATCCTTTTTACTTCTTTTTTTTTCCCAGACGTTGTTTGAACTTTTCCTTTATCCCTTATTAGTTTGGAATAACTTGTTATTCACCATCCCTAACTAGTCAGTCTCTTTCATGACAGAAAGCTAAGACTGTTAATCAAGTTAATGCACTTCCTTGTGTGAATGCTTTTTCATGTTAAATCAATCAAGTTACCTTGTGATCGGTATTTATCTTGATGACTGATGATTGTATAGAAAAGAAAAACTTGTTTACCTATGCCAAAAGGAAGCTTCAAACCTGTCAACTTAAAGCCTTTAGGTAGTCCATAACAGGTATCTATAACCGTGTAATCACTCTCATACTATGCCTATTTTAGACTCAATTTAAGGCGAGGTCCTAGCTTCGAGTGTCTTTTGCATACTTCTAGTGATACTTTCCTGAATACCCCAAAAATATAAATGCATTTGTGACCCGTGAGGATAAACAACTAATTGAGACTATCACATCAAAGTAACTCTCATATCACCCCACTTCCTATTCACCCATGTTGCAAAATCAATACATAAATTACACATCTGAAAGGGTGAATGCTAAAATAAAAATCATCAGGAAGTTGAAAGCACTATCAACAGTGTGGGAAGTACAGGTAAACTCGTCGGAGCTATGGACGCTCGCTGGCATCAGGGCCATGCTTGTATGATACCAAGTCAACTTCGTCGGGGATATGGACGCTCGCTGGCAGCAAAGCAATGCCGGGAAAGAGAGATGAGAAACACACTTCAGTCTACAAATAATAAGAAAATACCCCTCTATTGTGTCTCATCCCATATGATCCATGTGCATGTAAAATGAATGAAACATCCTTTAATTCTCATAGTAATTATGCAGGAGATCATTTGTAATCGGTCACCTTTGTATTTTGTTCTCAAGCTAGATGGTGTCAGGTCACAATGTTGGATTACTGAGAGGGGGGTGAATCAATAATAGAGCAATAATCCTTTTTAACCACAAAATGTAAGTGTTATATCAATGTAGCATTATCATCCAATAGTTGCAGAGTAAATAAACAATGAACAAATGAGCAATCATACACATACACTGTACACTAGTGTTTTTACGTGGAAACCAAAAGCGGGAGAAAACCACAGAATGCTTTTTCTTATATGTCTTTAATAATTACATCCATTGGAAGCACCAACTTCCTTTGTTTCCAGCTACAACTGGAAGGAGGCTCCAACCCCCTATTTTCTCAGGCTACAACCTGAAGGAAGCTCCAACTCCCCAATTCTATGGCTACAACCTGATGGAAGATCCAACTCCCAAATTCTCTGGCTACAACCAGAAGGAGGATAAAAACCCCTATTTTCTTCGGATACAACCGGAAGGTGGCTACAACCACTTGTCCTTGCCCCGTCCAACCGCCCTGACGTAAAAGTAGAATGATGGAACCATTGTCACACTATCATTGTGAGATATACTGTTGTAAACCTGTACCAATCAACCTGTAACAACCTATACCAATAACATGTGCCAATATGTACCATACATAAACATGTACCTCAACCTGTACCATAAACAAATGCATCAACCATGCACCAAACCTGTACAAATAACTTGTCACAATAACTTGTCCAAACAACCTTAGAAAGCATCATCAAAAGAATTTATCCTCCCTTGAATTTTGGCCTTCTTTACTTCACCTTCCCTCTGAAATTCGGCTTAGATATCCTTTGGTTACCTCAGTCACTTGTAGATATTCAATATGCTCAAGTCTGATTAAAATGAGAGAGCCTTGCCTCTTATTTATAATTTCATGTAGCTTCCTCAAGGGGTTACCTTTTAACCATCTTCATCNTATCCTTTGGTTACCTCAGTCACTTGTAGATATTCAATATGCTCAAGTCTGATTAAAATGAGAGAGTCTTGCCTCTTATTTATAATTTCATGTAGCTTCCTCAAGGGGTTACCTTTTAACCATCTTCACCCACTTTCCTTATTTTAGGGTTAACCCACTTCTAACCACTTGTCCACCTAGTAATTTCTCCATTAAATTTATTATTTAAATAATTTCTTTTGTATCCACTTTGACTTATAGTACACTCATCGCTTCACTTTATTATTTACCTTCTAAAATATCTTAAACCACTTTCCTTATTTTAGGGCTAACCCACTTCTAACCACTTATCTACTTAGTAATTTCTCCATTAAATTTATTATTTAAATAATTTATTTTGTATCCACTTTGACTTATAGTGCACTCATCACTTCACTTTATTATTTATATAATTTCTTCTTTGCAACCACTTTGAGTACTTTGACCTTTTGGGGCTTCTAGATGACTCATCAGGGTTCTCCAACTTCACATGACCATAACTCTCTAACCGTGAGGAGTTATGTGACGTTCCACATACCACTGGAAATGGCATGACATGTACTATCCATATAGAATAGTCTTACCTTCAAATATATTAAAACTCATACCATTATAGATCAAACAAACTTGGGTGCATTAGCCAAACCTTTGTGCTACCGGAATTTGCTACCGGACTTTCTTCAAGGGTTGACATCAATGACAACCAACCCAAATAATCAATAATATCCCCCTTTGGTATTGATGGACACTATGATGCAATACTGAAGTCATATCACTCATGCTCCCCTTGTGACCATCGCTCCCCCTAGAACCATGCCTATGTGCTATTTCTCCAAGAATTTACCTTTGCATCTGATAAATCTCTCCCCCTTTGTCATCAATGGAAAATGTATCTTTCCATCTGGGGCTGCTCCCCCTAACTAAATTTTCCTTGGGGATACTCTCCCTGACTGAACTCTTCCTAAAATTGATCCCCCAACCTGAATTTTCCTCTTTATGGTGCTTCCTTGTGTAAATCTAAGACATATAAGATAAGCATTCAAAAGCATTCATTTCGGAGTAGAAATTACTCCAAGTCTCTGGAAAAAATACTCAAAGGATTCCCTTGGAAGTGGTTTTGTAAAGATGTTTGCCACTTGTTCTTTTGTGCCCACATATTCAACTCTAATGTTATTCTCTGCAACTTTTCCCCATAGAAAGTGTTACTTTATTGGAATGTGCTTTGTCTTGGAGTGCATCACTGGGTTCTTTGAGATATTGATGGCACTTGTATTATCACAATAGATTGGAATGGGCTCATCATACTCAACCTATATATCTGTCAAAGTTTGTTTCATCCATAGAACCTGAGTACAACATCCTGTTGCTACAATATACTCTGCTTCGGTTGTAGATAAAGATACTGATGATTGTTTCTTGCTTAGCCAAGATACTAAACACTCACCCAAGTAGAACTATGCTCCATTGGTGCTTCATCGGTCATCAATGCAACCTACCCAATCTGCATTTGTGTAGGCAATAAGTGATAGATCCTTCCCTTTTGGATACCATGTTGGTTGTGGAGCCTGATTATCTTCCTGATTCATAGGTCTTTTACTTTCAGCCGTGTTTGTACCCCATGAAGTATTTACACCCCAGAAGTATGTACACTCTTCCACATGGGGGAGTGAAGAGGGGGGGTACCCCCTCTGCGGGGTCAGGGGGGATATCCCCCCAGCTGGGGGGTCTGGGGGCAAGCGGGCCCCCGAAGGAAAAATTGCCTTGTAAATGTATATTGTAATTTCATTGTAAATCTGGACTGTTCATTATAAGGTCGCAGATCTAATGATAGAGATTATGTTAGGGTTTTTTGCGCTAGAAGGCAACCCTCTTTTATGAGGGAAATGTATTGCGGCTATGGTGAATGGCGAATATTGTATTCTGAGATAGGAGACTGTGAGAGAAATAAGAGGAAGTTACAGCAGGTTTGTTGTAGGTTGTATCCCTTCATACGCTGGATAATAATAAAGGAAGGACCTGGCAATTTCTTTGGTGGACGTAGCCCACACTGGGTGAACCACGTAAATCTGTGTCTCTATTGTATTGTGTATCTTATGTGTTTTGTTTCCTCATTTGTTTTATTTTATTGCTCCACGGTCCTGTTTTTCTAACATACCATAATCCAAACTTTGTTGTTCCTTTGAGATATCTAAAAATCCTCTTCACTACTAATACATGTGATTCCTTTGGTGCTTCTTGAAATCGTGCCACCTGCCCAACTGCATGAATTACATCTGGTCTGGATGTTGTCACATATAGTAAGCTACCAATCATTGACCTATATTGCTTATGGTCTGTAGACTTTGAATCACTATCTTTTCTCAACTTGCAATTGGTTTGCATAGGAGTGGTAATTGGTTTGAAATCTTCCATTCTAAACCTCTTTATCATTTCTCTTATATACTTAGTTTTAGAAATAAAAGTTCCTTGGTTGCTTTGACGTATCTGAAGACCCAGAAAGAAGGATAGTTCTCCAAGTAATGACATTTCAAATTCATTCTGCATATCCTTTGCAAATTTCTTGCTTAACCTATCATCGGTACTTCCAAAAATAATATTATCAATATAACCATCAATTAATAAAATACCATCTTGAGTTACCTTGATGTAGAGGTTGTTGTTTACACTTCCTTTTCTGAACCCTACCTGTTGTAGATATTTATCCAGTATAGAGTACCATGCCCTAGGAACCAATTGTTCAATGTAGACTTCTTCTTCAAGTTCCCCGTTCAAAAAAGTTGATTTCACGTCCATATCTGTCCATACTGTTCAAGAATCTGCTACACAACTGTCCATAATTTTGACTCATATGTCACTGTACCATGATGAAGTACTACTACAACTAATTAATCTATCATATTGTACTTCTGCTAACTGAATCTGTCTACTCAAATTCTGCAAGTTGCTCAAAGGATGGTTCTTTGGTTTGTCTGAACTACTGCATAGACTCGCCCTGTCTATTATTCATATTATCTGGGATTCTCTAAGTTGGATGGCTCAAAAAAATTCATGCTCTGAAGTGTGTTCATCATCATCTTCATTAGTAGATTCATCGTCTCTCTGAGCTCTGACTTCTTTCTTTCTGTCTGTGGATTCATCTTTCACTACAGTGCCTGAAAGTAAAATCTCTTGAACCTATTCCTTATTTACCTGTCCTTATTTTCTTTCAGTTATTTTCCAAATCTTTATGTATCTGACATCTTTCCTTTTCTCTGTAAAATTTTCTTCATCTTGTTTTGTTTCCAATCTTGCGATCTATGGGACCTGGTCTTTGTTCACTTGTTCTTTGTGTTTTGAATGGCCACAGTCAAAATACCAACCATGCTTCTTTTGCTTAGCTTGTAGAGCGAGTGTGCATTATTCATTGATATATTGATTCTGCTTTCTTATCCATGTTCTCTTCTGAGGCTCCTGTTTGTGATTTTTGTTGTTCTGTTGTGGTTCTCTAGGAGGGACTGTCATTCTACAATCTTTGGCCATGTGTCCAAAGTTGTTCCACTTGTAGCATTCCACTTCAATTCTCAATGATTCAAACTTGTTGTAGCTTATTCTCTTAGTTTCACTAGGCCTTCTTGAATAACCATTTTGTGTATGACTTTCAAAGTTGTTTATGTTTCTGCTATTAGCTCTGCAATTTACAACTTTATGTCCAAAACTATTGCATGCATAACATAAACCCAAAAAGATAGTTTGATACCTGGGAGTTGAACATATTCTGAAAGGAGTTACTCTTGTGAATCCTTCTTCTTCCTAAGGCCTATTTGTTTCTGTCGATCGTTGATTCTGAAATCTGAATCTTCTCGATGGAGGAGTGTCCCTGTAATCTTCCTTATAGGTCTTCCTGTCCCCTTTGATTGTTTCTGCATAAATTTTTTGATATGTTTCTTGTTTTGTTGCTTTGGAGCTTGATCCCTTTTCTGTCTGATTGTATCCAAGTTCGGATGTGTCATGATTAGGCCTTTGACTATTGATAATGTCATCCAAAACTTTTGAGTTGTTCTGCATATTTTTCTTTTGAAGATCCTTTCTCAATGTGACAATCTATGCTTCCAAATTTCCAATGATCCTGTCTCTTTCCTCTAACTGTTCTTTGAGTGTTTCTTCAATTCTTTTATATTCTTATATTTGAACCTTCAATTCCGTGATGATCTGCTCTAGTTCTTGAGTGTCTTCCTTCTTGTCTAATTCTTCTTATAGCTTCTTGTTTTTCCTCTTTTCTCTTCTTATAACTTCTATGGCAGTCAACAATTCTTCTCGGTAGTCAGCTCCTGCCTCTTCATATTCTTCTTTAATGTCTTCTTTATCAGAGTCTTCTACTACCATGAATAGAATTTTTTTTGTCTCACTGTCACTGACTTCATCTTCATCTGATGAGGATATGTCTTCTTTGGTGCATAAGATTTTCTTGAAAACTTTCTTTGTGGTTCCTTTTCCTTTATATGTTTGTTTTCTATTTGATTAATCTTCATCATTCCCCTTATTTTTCTTATGAGGACATTTGTTAGCAAAATGACCAATACCATCAAAATTAAAACAAATCAATGGAAGCTTACCTTTATATCTATCGTTGGTTCCCTTTTTCAATCTCTTGACAAAATTGGCCATTTCTTCATCATCTTCCGAGATGTCACTGCTGCTACTATGTTCTTTTCCTTTTTGCTTTCCCTTTTTCTTTGAGCTTTTGGATGCTTTGAAAGATGCTTCTTTTATATCTAGATTTTCCTTTTCAATTCTCATTTTATATGCTGTGAATATTCCATGTAGTTTTTCCATGCTTATTGAGTCTAGATCTACTCTTTCTTCTAGTGTTGATATCTTGGGATCAAATCTCATAGGAATATATCTTAGTACGTTTTGAACAATTACAGATTCTTTGATTTCTTCTCCCAATCCTATGATTGCATTTACTGTTTCATCTACTCGTAAGAAGTAAGCTGCAATATTCTCATCTTCCTTCATCTTTAGTTGTTCAAACTGACCTCTATAAGTTTGAAGCTTTGTTTCTTTGACTTTTGAATCTCCTTCATAAATATTTTGAAGTTTGTCCAAAATCTCTTTAGTGGATTTACAATTCATAACTTTGGTGTATAACGATTCACCAAGACCATTCAGAAGTTCATTTGTGGCTTTGGAATTATTTTGATTGAGTTTTATTGCTCTTTCACTTGTTGGCAGAACTGTTGGTTCTTTGTATCCATCTACTATAGATTGCCAAATTTCAAATCCATGTGCATGTATATATGTTTTCATCCTTTTTCTCCATAATACATACTTAAGTCCATCAAATTGTGGTATTCCATGGTTATACATGTTGTTTCTCTCCATGATCTACCTTTCAGTGGTTAAACTAATTCTTGAAGGAACCGACTATGATACCAATTGTTGGATTACTAAGAGGGGGGTGAATCAGTAATAGAGCAATAATCCTTTTTAAATACAAAATGAAAGTGTTATATCAATGTAGCATTATCATCCAATAGTTGCAGAGTAAATAAACAATGAACAAATGAGCAATCATACACATACATAGTACACTAGTGTTTTTACATGGAAACCCAAAGCGGGAGAAAACCACAGAATGATTTAGCTTATATGTCTTTAAGAATTACA
>JASDQU010736761.1:158357-169822 GCA_032191745.1 Picea mariana | reverse complement strand
GAATTCAAAGCACCATACAAAATGTTGGTCACTATGTTGAATCAATTGTATGACGAGGAAAAAAACACACACTTTCAAATAAATTGGCTACCATTGGCCCATACCATCGTTAAAACAGGACATGTGTTCAATTGGGAAGATATATTGGCTTTCAACATATTCCTACACATGAAAAACATTCCAAGTATGAGGGAGCATTGTTTTTATATATCAGCCTACTTGATTGATGTCATTTATTCCTCTATACATTTTATTCGTCTAGGGTGGAACTAGGACCATGACCAACCCCCTGTACATGTGTATTGCTCTGAATTATGGAGCATAAATTACAAAATATATTTTTATGACATCTGTAACTACTATATTGTACTTTTTTATTTCCCTAGGCACAAAATTTCCATCGAAGCCCAGACTTGAATGAAAGGGGTGGAAGAGTGGTACCTGGGAAAATACTACTCATACATTACAGTGTATGGTTCCACTGCGGCCCCACATATTTTTCATTTCCTTCTACCAGACCATCTTTTAATGAGAGAAATTCCTTATCAAACCACGAGAACTAGGGTCACCTCTCTTCTCATAAGTAGTAACAAAAAAACGTTGGCACGTGTTTCCTATCCACATAGGGAATGTTGATTAATTGGGTTGGTTATCATTGATGTCAACCCTTGAAGAAAGTTCGGTAGCGAATTCCGGTAGCACAAAGGTTTGGGTAATGGAACCAAGTTTGTTTGATGTATAATGGTATAATTTTTTATATATTTGCACGTAATACTATTCTAGATGGATAGTATATGTCATGCAATTTCTGGTGGTATGTGGAACGTCACATAACTCCTCACAGTTAGAGAGTTATGGCCATGTGAAGTTGGAGAACCCTCATGAGTGATCTAGAAGCCCCAAAAGGTCAAAGTAGTCAAAGTGATTGCAAAGAAGAGATTATTTAAATAATAAAGTGAAGTGACAAAGTAAAAAAGGATTATTTAAATAATAAAGTGAAGTGACAAAGTCAAAGAGAATTATTTAAATAATAAACTGAAGTGACAAAGTCAAAGAGGATTATTTAAATAATAAAGTGAAGTGACAAGTCAAAGAGGATTATTTAAATAATAAAGTGAAGTGACAAAGTCAAGGAGGATTATTTAAATAATAAAGTAAATGGAGAACTTTCTAATTATGGAAAGTGGTTATAAGAAGGTTAACCCTAAAATGAGGAAAATGGGTTAAGTGGTCAAGTGGTTATCGGATACATGGACAAGTGGCAAATTGCGAAAAGTTGGACATAGGTGACTAAGTGGACAAAGTGGCTATGTGGGCAAAGTGACCTAGAAGATGCTTCTAAGGAAGCTACTTGGAGAGTATAAATAAGAGGCAAGGCTCTCTCATTTTGATCACACTTGAGCATATTGAATATCTATAGGTGACTGAGGTAACCAAAGGATATCTAAGCCAAATTTCAGAGGGAAGGTTAAATAAAGAAGGTCGAAATTCAAGGGATGATAAATTATTTTGATGATTATTTCTAAGGTATGTTATTTACAGGTCATCTCACCATTTTCGCAATAATATTTTTTTTGGAATGATTCAGTCCGTGAAATTGGGAGGTCGTTGAGGAAACATATCCAAGTAGTTGTGGTATGAATTTCATCTTGTGGGTTGTTGTATTTTTGGAGTTACACTCCATGGAAAATAGGGTTTGTGGCTAGTCCTGAAACTAGTCTAAAACATGTGTTTCGGGTAAAAACGTCATAACTTCTTCATAACATATCCAAATTTAGTAAGACCAAATGTGTTGGTTATAGTATATTCTGTAGTATTCTTTGTAAAATTTTTAGATCCATACAACAAATATTCCATGTGGGGCACGCTCTACAAGTTATCTCTCTAGAATAAGCCAGAATTCAACAAGGTATGCCATTTTTCATATAACTCCTTTTCTGAGAGGTTCCAAGTAGTGACACCCAAAGGAATTGCATAAAACACATTGAAGAACATTGTGTACTATTTTCATATCTTTATTCATTACAGGTACATAGTTATGATTATTTCAAGTTAGGGTTGTTGACTAATCCAAAACTAGTCATGTGAGACTAAAGTAAAGTTTGATTAAAATGCTAGTCTCTCATTGTTAAAGTTAAGGAAGGTTTGCAGGTTGAGGTACAGGTTGGTCCATGGTTGATCCACTTGTTTATGGTACAAGTTGATTACAGGTTGGTGCATGGTTGATGCACTTGTTTATGGTACAGGTTGAGGTACAGGTTGATGCATGGTTGATGCATGGTTCAAGTTATTGGTACAGGTTGTTTGGTGTAGGTTGATTGGTATAGGTTTACAACAGTATATATCACAGTGATAGTGTGATAGTGGTTCCATCATTCTACTTATTACGTCAGGGCGGTTGGATGGGGCAAGGACAAGTGGTTGTAGCCAGAGAACATAGGGGGTTGTAGCCTCCTTCTGGTTGTAGAGAGATAATTGGGGAGTTGGAGCTTCCCTCAGGTTGTATCCTGAGAAAACAGGGGGTTGGAGCCTCCTTCCAATTGCAGCTGGAAAACAAAGGAATTCAATGCTTCTAATGAATATAATTCTTCAAGACATATAAGAAAAAGCATTATGTGGTTTTCTCCCGCTTTGGGTTTCCACGTAAAAACATTGGTGTACTGTGTATGTGTATGATTTTTCATTTGTTCATTGTTTATTTACTTTGCAAATATTGCATGATAATGCTACATTGATATAACACTTGCATTATATGGTTAAAAAGGATTAGATTTCTCTATTACCGATTCACCCCCCCTCTTAGTAATCCAACAGACAATTACACCATTTCTAATGGTCCTCATTCTAGAAAGGAGGCAGAAGCCCTACAAGACATATGTATGTGCCTTGAAGAGCCAAAAGGTCATGACCCACATGAACTTGTTGTTGGCCATGTCAGATATGTAGGTCTCACCCACCCTAAGATACATGTTTTTGGTTTTGAGGAAGATAGGCTCAAAGGAGTTATTTTCTATGAATAAGTTTTACAAAAACTACCTAATGATGTTGTCAAAAAAGAACTGGAGTCAGAGCAAGAGGCAATAAATAGGGTTACACTTGACCAGTTTCAAATACTGTTGCGTGAAGAGAATGATAAATTGAACACCAAAGAACAAGAAAAAAATAGGAAGGCAGAAAATTTAGAGAAAAAAATACTGCAAGCTGGGGAAGAGTACCAGAAAAAGATAGATGAGGAGGAAAGAATAAAAAGGGAAAATGATATCAAAGTAGAACAGGCTTCCCTCCAAAAGAAGAAAGTTGAAGAAGAGGCTAAGAGACTAGACAATGAGGTAAAAGCTAGAAGGTTGGTTGATGAGGCAAAGACCAAATGATTAGTTGAATAGGGTGAGGCTAAAAAGAAAGCAAACAAGCAATTGAAACAACAAAAATCACAAAAATTGAGTAGGGCCCAAGGTAGTCCATCAACACCCAATCTGGGCATTGTGAACATTCCACCTCAGGAATACACTCCCCTCAATGCCATCCCAGGTGATTCTACCTTCTCTTCGCAAGTTCTGAATTTTGAAGGCAATGTAGTGGCCATTGGAGATTATTATTATGATGACATAACAAAAATCATGAAGAAGATATCAAACAAGAGAAAAAGGGGAGAATCCACCAAGTCCATATCGTCTACAGGAAGAGTTTTAGAGTGGAAAGTTGGTCCTCACCCAGAAGAGAATGATGTTCAAACATATTTTTCCCTCCATACCTTTGTAGGATTGAATGCCTCTTCTATTTTTGAGGTAACTGTCGCCTTAGGCACAGCCCGAAATAGAATTGGAGGCAGAAATGAAGACTATGAAGGAAAATCTCACTTAAGAATTCAAAGAAGCCACAAGGGTAGCTACAACACTCCACACATAAAATTTAAATAAAGTGTTGCAAATGCAAAAATATGAGATGAATGACAAGTTTGAGAGAAGGGAATAAACCCAACGGGACACCCATGTCAGAGAATTAGAATGTGTGAAACTAAAATTTGGTGATGAGATAGAATAGCTAAAAGGGGAACACACTAGAGAAGCTACCAAAATGCAGGGATAATTAACTCAATCTAAGGGGCTCATGGAGCAACAAAGTTTCCATATCCTGGGGTTATTACAAGAAAAGAAAAAAAATGAAAAATCTCTAGAAGAGAGAAAGACCTCAATTCTCGTTGTGGAAACAATTAAAGCCAAGGCATTGAAGCTAAATGAGAAACTCAAATTCAAGCAGAAAGAATTCTTGTGTATGCTCAGTGATATGCAGGATGACAGAGGTTATCATTTAAGGTTGCGAGACAAAATAACTGAAATTCAAGGACAATATTAGGAGGCAAATGATGCTTTTGATCAAATTCTCAAATGGAAAGAATTGTATGAATCCCCCCCGACTACACTACCATTGTATACTAGGAAGGAAAAACTCAAGCATTGGATTTTTTTCGACACTTGGAAACCTTTCTTGAAAGATATTCAGAGCGTACAATAATCAACAACTAACCCCTGCCAGAAGTTGTGGAGAAGCTAAGATGATCTCATGGAAGAATTTGAAATGCAGTTGATGCCCCTCATCGACGAGGCAACACCTGCCATAATAAAGCTATCTGAAGTGGAGGAACACAGGAGAATTAACAAGGTAAACATTGAAAATCCAACTCAAGTGAAAAAATAATTCCTAGAAGAACACATGTTGAAGCCTTCCAGGCTTATCAACATGACCCAACACTTTGTGAAACACACCGCACAAGAGTTTCAGCAGGAAGTGTCCACTAAGGTTTGTGATGGGGAACTAGTTATTGAAAAAATGCAATCAGACAAGCTAGAGGACATAATGAAGGATTATTCCCTCTGGGAAGAATATCAAGACCAAATACAGGGGTAGAGTAGCTCGTGATGACAAAATTCTTGTAATTTCTCCAGATGTCTCATTCCTTTTGTTTTGTAATTTAATTTTTTATGAAGAATATGAAGAGTCATTTTTTAAAAATGCCCTGGGCTAATGATGGAGCCACAAGAATGTAAACAGTCACTCCAAAATTATAAAAGAGGAGGACTACCCATGAAAGAGGGATTTTGGTTTTTGGATTGTAGCTAAACAATATTATTACTCCATGTATAATTTGAACTAGAGACATTTTTGAGGATCTTGGTGTGAATATGTATGAATGTGATTTTTCTATTTATGCATGTTTATTTCTGTGATGTGTTAATGTTAGTCGTATGAACTACTTCTTCACTAATTTTTTATATGTCTACAGTTGCCATGATTTTCAAATATAAGTGCAGCGATAATGTGATTAGTCAATGGATCAAATGTTTGTTTCCAACTCATTATATTTTTAAGCCTTCATGTTCTTACCTACGAATTATTTCGGTGTAAGCAACACAAATATTTAATTGTGCTTGTCCTCTTTTAGATTGCTCATGATCATGATAGAACATAATAGTATAGAGTAGAAGTGCATCTTAGGACCATAGACCATCATCTTAGTTTATAATCAGTTCTTTAGAGTTTTAATTCAGTTTAGAACCTGTGGTTCTCATATTCATATTTAGATAGTTAAATTAGTTAGATTGGTAACCAAGCCAAAATCTGGTAAAAAATGCCATTCCAAATGAGAGTGGGTCTAATTGGGACCTACCATAGGGCGTTCTCCCTTACCTGCTTGAACGAGCCATTCTGGCACGTCAACGGGTTCCTAATGCAATACACAATCGAGTCTAAGGACACCTATATAGCAACACAATCTACCACCAATGAATATAATAATCAAGGTAAGGACAAGCTGGTTATTCTATGCAATTTCTAGATTTGAACGGATGAGGATCTAGGGAAATTTAGAAGGCTTATCAAATCAATGTTTAGCACAAGAGGATCCCCAAATAGTACAAAAGAAGAAAAAACTATTGGCTATTGTAAAACTTGAAGAAGAAAGATAACAAATTACAACAGTGATACAAGTTATGACATTAGTAACAAATTTACCCCTTGAAATAAATATTGAGCAAGTAAAACTAGGGCAAAAGTGATGGATACAATTACGGTTTTATCAACCAACAAATATGAAGTATTCAAAGCATGTAATAGTCCCAAAACCCTAGACGTCTAACTCTAATTGGGCTACAAATAAAATCAACAAGATAATTTTTAAATCAACATTTGCATGAATACCAAGACATTCTAGTCTTTTATGGCTGAAAATTGTATATTTGGTGTCATAAAACCCTAATTTAACCCTAAAACATAAAATAAAGATTGAATTTTGATTTATGTAATTGACTATTGGGATAATAATAGTGCCTACTATATTTTTTGGGCATATGGGGTCAATTAAGGACTCCCTTGAAGAGATGCAAGTGGATCTAGGGTGATATCTAGGGTTGTCCACTACAAACCCTACAAGTTGCTCTTGGTATTTTACTAAATCTTCAAGATGATTCAAGGGAAGGTACTCCTCTAGTAACCTTCCAAAATCTTTGATAAGAATGGTTTGTTCAAGAAGAAACCAAGAGAATGCACAACCATCACTAGAGAGGAACAATTACACTTACATTTAATCATAAACAAACCACAAGATAAACTGAGACCACTTACTCAAAAAATCTTTCATCCATCAAAACCATAGCAATGAACATTTGTGAAGAAGTAAATTCATCCACAAGACATCATCTTCAACAAGTCGCTCTAACTAGCCATCCATAGAGATTTAAATAAGAGAGAAATAAGTAGTAGACAAGTAGTGATAATTCTCCACAAGTAGCAATGGTTTACAAGTGAGAAGTGCTTCTCTTATTTATATGAGATATAAATCACCCTCCTAAATCATTAAAAGCCCTAGAAACATCAAATAATCCCTTTACCTCTCACAAACCCTAGAGATAAGGAAACAAGGCATAAAATATCCATGATATAAGAGTGGATAGGTCACTAAGACCCCCAATGTTGCCTCCAAGATGAAGTAAACATGCTCATAATATAAGACATCCATTATAAAAGTGTCCTCAACCTCACACATGTGGCCTCACAAAGTGGAAAACTCACTCAAAAGTGAAGTTTAGGGGATCAAAAAGTGAAACTTTGAATCTTATGGTTGCAACATTTCATCATTAAGTGTCATATCATGCCCCAAAAGGTGGGATGTCTCATCAAAAGGTGAAATATCATCATGTAAAGGTGTGATACCCCATCATATCATCATGTAAAGGTGTGACACCCCATCATCAAGGTGTCAAATCATACCTCATGTGCGCTAGGGTGTCTCAACAAAGGAGCGATGTCATCCCAAGTCTTAATCTCCTCCAAAATATGTGGAGCAACATCTCTCAAGTAGTGGGACGACCTTCATCAAATGTGCTAGTAGCCCCTCAATGTCCTCCAAAGGACCAAGCTTCAATAAAGTTGGTAACCATGTGAAATCTATTGTCCAAGGAGAGGCTCATGTGGTCCAATGTATCCATCAAACCCAGAGGTATGTACACAAGTCAAATACAACATAAAAAGTGATTCATGTTAATGTAAAATCCACTAGATAGATCAAATTAAGTGTCCTCTTCAAAATTCACAGTAACTCATAAAGTTATACAATTTTCCAAGTTTAGGTATGGGAGGATCATTATTAACCCCTATTGGGCATGTGAATACCCAAGAAAAGGAGTATTTCCCAATAAACTCATCAAGGAGAATGTGTAAAGGTATATGGTATGGTTTGGGGTTTACTTCATGGGTGGTGATTTAGTCATGATGGTTTATGTATGATAGTCATCCTCATGATCACATTTGTATGAGGGAGCACTTAGGCAATGAATTTCCCTTTCCTCAACACTGTCTCTTTTCAAACCCCTATTTGCCTTTTTCTCTATTCATTCAACCATTTTTAGCTTTTGATTTTCATCTGTTAATTCATTTTGTTAGGTATGTATTCATTACATAGGAATTTGGGTGATGGCCTCTTAGAGAAGGGGCAAAGCTCATGCTTCTTATTCTTTCTTGGTTCTTGACTTTGCTTTTATTTTTTCTTTTCTTTGATTTTCATTTTGAGTTTTACCATTTTCTCTATATATATCAACCTCGAGCATTCTAGCTCCTTATTCTCATGGGATTGTGAAGCATGAACCTTTATGGGTGACATATTCCAACCAACCCAAAATAAGGGCTAATGGAGATGGGAGAGATGTAATGTGTTACATATGAATTGAGATATGGACATGTTACCCCTATTAAGGCCCCCTAGTGGTAAAACTTTTCCCAAGAGTGACAACAGTTGAGTAGGAGATGATGATGACCACCGAGGTGAAACAAGGAAAAATGTGTAAATTCAAAGCATCATGATCCATCATTCATTTCAACCCATGATCATTATTTTCATGTCAAAAACATTGAGCATTAGCACTTGATATGATGTATCAGAATAAGGTACCTCATGTGTGGCATGCACCATATCGTCTAACGTGAGTGAGTTAAGCATAAAGTGGAAGGCATCCATGGGCAACTGTCTATGGAGAATCTTGATTCTCATCATCATAATTGTTGTCAATGATGTGGATCATGGAAGAAAAAATATCCTTTACCATAGATGTGAGGGTGTAACATATGGCTTCAAGATGGGGACATGTGATCATGGTAGAGCACATGAGAACCTCAATAATCTCTGGAACTCCAAGACCTACACTCTAAATCAAACATAAAAATAAATCCTACTACATTCTAAAATTAAACCGTTGGTAAAAACAAGTAAGGGAATATGATCCCTCTGGTAGATGGAAAGTAAAAATGAAAAGAATCAAAATCATCTAAAATCATTGTCTTTTCTCTTTTATTTTTTTTTTTAATATTATAGACAAAACTAAATCAAAATTGCAACTAATTATAAATGCATATGATCAAGCAGTAACTAAAAGCAATAAGTAAGAAAACACAATCAAGATGCATGAAACGAAACACACAACATGACCTATAGCTACCCTAACTAAAACTAAGGCTAACAAAATCAAGTTCTGGTTGGAAAATAGAGTTTGAGAAGTTGTCCATTAACCAACAAAGGCAACTTCTCTCCATCCAAGTTGGAAAGTAAAATGACTCAATTCCATCCTTCCTCTTGATTCTATAATGACCAAGCCAAATACTATCAAACTTCTTGTGCATACCTGGATTCTCCTTTTCTCTTGTCCCACATGAGCACAAGATCTCCTTCTTCAATTTGTCTCAGTCTTACTTTATGATAAAATATCCCTTCGATTTTATCTTGATTTCTTGTCATTTTATCAAAAGCATGTCTTATAGATTCATCCAATTCAGCAAGTTGATAAATCCTTTCTTTCAATGCTTCCTCTTCATGATCAATTGAAAGTTCAAATCCCAATACATTATGTGATCGATATATTACACCTAGACACCACCCATCATTTACTTGGTCATTCCCATGCAAACCTAGGGATTTCCTACTTCCTTTGATGGATATCTTAGCTAAGGATTTCCCTTTTGGATTCATATCATATTCTTGACTTCTTGATTGTACTAAGGCATAGGCTTTCTTATCATCTTCATTATTTGGTGTAAATACATCATCAATAGAGTCTTCAGATGCAAATGGAAAAATGGAAAAGTCTTGAGAATAATATAGGTTATTGGAAATAGGTGATGGAAGGATGGGCTCTTCATCATATTCATAGGGTTTCCTACTATAAAGATCTTTTTCTTTTGTTGACATTAAGGAGTTCGTAAGAATTTCCGCGTCTCTCAATTCTTCATCATCCCATGCTAATTTGTTCAAAGGAATTATATGATCCTCTACTTGGTGTCTCACAATGGACTACCTATACAGAGTGACAAAGGTTTCATCATTGGCCAGGATAGTTGCATAAGATAAGTCCATTTGGATGCTACCCCCAAAGTTGCAGCCCATTTTCTAGATAATAACATACCCCAGGCATCAGACACATCTATAACTACAACGTCCAATGTGATTGAGGGATATGAAGCTAGGTAAACCTTTATATCCTTGATCAGGCCACATACTTTAATTTCTCTTGAGTAAATTCCACATACATTCCTATACGGCCTTGTGGTTTTCAAACCTAATTGGTTCATGACCTTTAAAGACATCACATCGGTGGAAGCCCTAGAATCTAACATACAATTGTGAAGAAGGAGGTTATTCACTACCAAGGTGATAAAGACAGGTGCATACCCTCCATTATTTCTATCATAATCCATGGTTTTCAATATAACAGGAGGGTTTTTAGGTTCTTCCTCAATAGTCAAGAATTTTCTCAACTTATCTATTTGCAATGGGATCTTGATTAATTCAGAGAGAGGTACAACAACATTATTTTTTTCCAAAACATTTTCCACATCAACATTCAATTGCAAATCATCATTCTTATGTGATGTTGATGGGGGAGTAAGACTGGTGTCTAGAGGTAAAGGGTATATAGTCCACTTTCTTGGAGGAGGTTGAGAGTCATTAGGTTGTGAAGCTTTGGGTGATTTATTTCTTCTAGAGTATTGCAAATATTTTTCTTTCCTAAGCTTATACTTAGACTCTTCATCCATTCCTTTTATAATTTCTAATCTAGATATCCTAGTAGCATCCCTACTCTTTTGCTTGATGGTATAGGTTTCTATAGGAATAACATAGATAGGTTCCTTATCTTCAACCAAGGTCATTCGTTCACAACTATTAAGATATTTTTTTCCACATAATATTGGCTTCTAGGGCACTCCCATTCCCTATAATATTCATTACAAGGAAAACACCAAGGGATTACTTCTTGATTAACCATAGAAGAATGGGAAAAGGTATTAAGAACTCTTAGTTCATGAGGAGGTCTATTTCTATTCCATCCCTAATTTCCTCTAGGTTGAAGATTGTTATTATATTGAGGTCTAGGAGGAAGAGTTTGATGTTGAACCCTTTCCTTTTCCAAGATGTTTAACCTATTTATGATAGTATATTGGGATTGTAAAATCTTGATTGTCATTTGTTCAAAATTTTCTGCTAGATCCATAAAAAAAAATCATGAATAGGGTCAACATTATCCATATCCCTAGGTTTGGTCTCAGTCTTATCCCTTGGTCCACTAAAAGGTTCTAACTTAGAAACCATATTGTTTTCCTCAATTTTGTTATCCCATTCTTTATCTTAGTCGAGGTTTTTCTGGAACTTGTCTCTTAACATGAAACCAAATTTTCCATCAAATGTATTGGAATTTTGTAAAAGGATGGAACCATCTCTTGGTTTGAGATCATCAAGAATTTGTTCTACTAGTTTGTCAAACCTTTGGTCAAATTCCTTCAAAGACTCGTTGTATTTCCTTTTAATTTCATGGAATTGGGTTATAAAAAATATACCATATTTTATTACGACCTATCTTTTCATAAAAGCATCATGGAGGGCTTATCAGGACTTGATACTCTTTTCAGGAAGACTATAAAACCATGAT
>JASDQU010736761.1:142187-155300 GCA_032191745.1 Picea mariana | reverse complement strand
AAGTCTTTGTGTTTGGGTGCAACTTGGATGATTTAATATTTTGTGTAAATTCTAGTGCATTTCAATTGTATTCATGTGTGAATAGTGCAACATTATGTCAACCATGTGTTTATTTTTATCTAGCGAAGGAACCCTACAGACCCATAATCCACAGGTTTCTCGTTGGATTCTATTTACTAGAAAATGTCTAATGGGATACGTTGTGACTGAGTTATGTTGTGGGATGGTCCATGATTAGTTTCAAATCGGTTTAAGAAGAACAACATTTTTGCAAGAAGGATTTGTTAGTGTAGACATGTGTTCTATATCATCCAATTATTTGTGTTGCAAAAGAGCAAAATGTGGTGGATGCACAACTTCAGTCACTGTAGCTTTCGTCGTTGTAATTTTTGTTCTATAGTATAATTCCTTCTAGGGTATACGTGATATCTTTACATAGAAGGATTGAGTTCCACTCTGAATTTACTCTGATATGCTAGGGGGTGTAACCTCTTGCGTCATTATGAATCTCAAAAGATGACAGAGCATGAACTAAATTTCCCTACACACGACTTGGAGCTCATTGTAATGATGTCTGCTTTCAAAAGTGGAGGTATTACAAACTGATTTGAATAAATTTAAGCTATAAACATAGCATGATAGCTTGAAGTATTTTCTCATATTATCACAACTAAATTATGGGTAGAGAATGTAGTTGGTGTTCCTTTGTGAATATGATTTTGAAACTATATGGATCATAGTAAAATAAAATATTGAAGTTAAAAAATAACTTACTCGAATAAGACATTTATTAGTTATTATTACTTGTGAGTCTTCTATGAGGAAAATATAGCTTGAATATATTTTGTCACATGAATACTACCTCCGAGTGAAGGAGGAATTGCAAAAATAACATGTAAAGAAAAATTATGAAGGATATTGGTGACAAGAAGATGATGGGATTCTCACTTATAAATTCCAAATGTATGTTCCTAACTCTATAGTGTCAAGGAATCTTATTTTAAGTGAGATGCATAATGTGCCCAAGCTACTAAGATACAATTGCAACAAGGAGAAAATTATTCTTATGGTAAAGGATGAAGAAATATGTTATTGAATATATTTATAGATGTATGGAATGTTGGAAAGTCAAATCAAAGCATCAACCTTCGATAATACTGTTACAACCTTTATTGCTTTTATAATGAACATGTGAAATGGTAACAATGGATTTTATCACTGGTGTTTCAAAGATAATGAAGCAACATGATGCCATCATGGAAATGGTAGATAAGATAACTAGTGCTACACATTGCATTCCAATCTTATCCTCATAGAAGGTGGTGAATATGAAAAATAAATTATGAAATAGATTGTCAAATTGCGTGGAGTACCCAAAATGATCATTTCAAATTGAGATGTGAAGTTCACATCAAACTTTTAGAACAATTTATTCTCTAAATTAGGTGCATAGTCGAATTTCAATACAAGTTACGATCAATACTCTTATGAGCAAACCAAAAGCATAAATTAGGTTTTGCACATGTATGTGTCATGTGATGGAAAAACTTAGAGAGAATATATAAATATGTTGAAGTTTGCATATAATAATGTGTTTCATGCATCAATGGGAAATGTGTTTCATGCATCAATGGGAATTAGTCCATTCAATTATTTATATTGAATTTGTTGTCATCCTCCAATGACCTAGGAAATACAACAAATAAAGTTATACTTTGATTGGAAGCACTCAAGAAACAAAAGAATAAGTTACTATAACTAGACATAATTTGTAGGAAATTTTTATACAATTCAATATTGGGGATCATGTTTTTCTCAAGGTGAAACTAAGGAAAATATCTTTAAAGCTCAGAATTTGTGTCATGCTAGCACCTAAATATTGTGTATGTTTGAAGTCCTAAATAGAATAAGACTAGTTGCACGTAGACTTGCATTACTTGCTAACAATACACATAATAATTTTTTTCATGTTTCTTTTCTTAATAAATATGTACATGATCCTAACTATGTACTTGATTGGGAATTGATTTAGAGATAACTAAAGGGAGGGTTCCAAATAGAGCCTTGATGTATCCTCAACAAGAGAGTCACAATGCTCCAAAATTGAGTCATCAGTTAGGTAAGCATCCAATACAAACATTATCGACCATATGAAGCGATATGTTGCCATGATTTAGGCATGCCTTTTTTTTCTATTTTTTAGGATGCACTAAGATTTGTGTTATTTCGAGGGGGATGGGAATGTAAAACCACAATTTTTTCCCTTGCTTTTTTCTTGATTAGATTGTAAATATTATGATTAATGGAAATTTTTACTTGGGAGTTGATCCATGTGGTATTTATTTATAATACACAATGAAGTAAATTTGTAGATATCTTATATAGATTCCTCATGTGAAACTCAAGGCCAAGTCTAACTAGAGAATGATAGACTTTGATCTATTTCACTTTTCCTAGGTATGACGTTAGAGTTTAAGCTATTATTAGGTTTCTTTTCAATTTACTAGATAACTATATCATAGATAGGATCACTAAGAAATACACAATCACAAGAGACACATAATTTATCCTGGGAAACCCTCATGGGGGAGAAAACCTAGCAAAAACTTCCTTAATATAGATAGCCAATACAGTTCCAAAAGAATAAACCAAACAATACAGAAAGTCCTCTCCCAAGTAGTGCACCTCTCTCTCTCTCTCTCTCTCTCTCTCTCTTCTTCTCCAAATACAACTCCAAACTTGTGCTCTGATTATCAATCAAGTGAGTGAACAAATGAGGCCTTGGCCTCTCTTATTTATACAATCTAGCAGGTGTGAACTGAGGTGTCTTTTCACTGGCATGGCTGACTTCTCATTCTGGGTGGTTATAACCACTTTAATATATTCTGGGGGGCGACTTCTCATTTAGCCTATGACAATTAGGGTTTGACCAATCCACAAAAGGGGATTTGGTCATTTACAATACCCGACATGATCAATCCACAAAAGGGGATTGATCTAATGAATAATACATCAATAATAAATAGAATACTATTTGTAGTTACAATATTTCAACACTCCCCCTTAACAAGAAGGGTATTTTACAATAGCATCAGGCAGGAGAGAGGGAAACATCATCAACAACATCTTGGAACATTGACTGGCATATCTATAAATCATCAGAAGTTTTTCTCATCATCAATATCATCATTCACAGCAGGGAGCTGGAATGACATCATCATCCTCATCAACATGAGGCTAAGGTAACATCATGACCATCATCTTCAGCGTGAGGCTAAAGTAACATCATCATCTTCGGCATGAAAGATGAAATAACATCATCATCATCATAATCATCTTCAGCAAGGATCTGAAGTGGCATCATCATCATCATATTCAGAAAGAAGCTGAAGTGGCATCATCATCTTCAACAAGAAGATGAAGTGGCATCATCATCATAAAATTTAGCAAGAAGCTGAAGTGGCATCATCATCATCAACTTTAGCAAGAAGCTGAAGTGGCATCATCATCATCAACTTCAGCAAGAAGCTGAAGTGGCATCATCATTATCAACTTCATCAACATGGATTAGTATAACACTAATACATCATATTCATCAATAACAGCACAAGGTTGATACAACATCAAAAACAATGATATCACAACACAAAGGCTGGAGCATCATCATAGCACGAGGCTGGCACATCATCACAGCACGAGGTTGGCACATCATCACAACACAAGGCTGGCATGTCATTAGCAGGAGGTTAGCATCACAACACTTAAGCTGGCACATCATCACAGCACAAGGCTGGCATATCATTAGCATGAAGTTGGAATCACAACACTAGGTTGGCACAGCATCACAACAATTAATCTGGCATCACAGCACTAGGCTGGCACATCATCACAGCAATTAAGTTGGCACATCATCACAACAATTAAGATGGCACATCAACACAATAATTAAGTTGGCACATCAACACAACAATTAAGCTGGCACATCAACACAACATTTAAGCTGGCACATCAACACAACAATTAAGCTGGCACATCAACACAAAAATTAAGCTGGCACATCAACACAACAATTAAGCTGGCACATCAACACTACTCCCCCTTTCGAGGGAGGTCCTTTCGAACTGTACCAAGCTTATCTCGAAAGTGCTCAAACTTTACACGAGATAGAGGCTTTGTCAACACATCAACAACATGTTCATTCGTGCTAACATATTGGAGTTTTATGGCTCCTCTCTGCAAAATATAACGAATGAAGAGATACCAGATCTCTATGTGCTTTGAATCATCATGGAACATAAGGTTCTCCATCATCTTTATACAACTCTAGTTATCACATAGGATCATGGTGGTTTCCATCTCTAGATCAAATAGATCTATCAACAACATCTAAAGCCATATGGCTTCAAAAATGGTGGAACATGCAACAATGTATTCCGCTTCTTTTGTGCTCAAAGAAATGCTGAATTTCTCCCTACTATGCCATGAAGTCATGGCTGACCTCAGACTGAAACAACATCTTGAAGTTCTCTTTCTATCATAAACACTTCTAGCTAAATATGAATCGGTGTAACCACTCAGTCTGAAGTCATGATCTTTAGTATAATAGAGACCAAAATCCAACGTACCCTTAAGGTATCTCATCATATGTTTTGCAGGCAGCAGCAATGTGAACACGTCTGGTTTCTACCGGATACTGACTTAAGTCAAAACATGTATCTAGCCTGGTATTCGTCAGATACATCATTGAACCAATAATCTGTCTGTTCAGGGTAGCATCAACCAATTCTGCTGAGGTATCTACCAGGAGATTCAACTTCATTTCCATGGGTGTGTACATGGATATACATGTCAAACTTCTTCATCTTAACTACATACTTCCCTTGGTTAAGGAAGATCTTCTATGTGCTCTACCAAACTTCAAGACCTAAGAGATAATGCTTTTAGGTCTTCCATCAAACTCTATGGCTAGCTTCTTCTGCAATCTATGATGAGATTTTCTTCATCTTGTCAAGAATACATCATCTACATATAGTAGTAACATTACTGTCTCATAATTCATAACCTTGACATAAAGGTTAGAAGCAACTTTACTCTTGGTAAAGTCCAAGCTTGTCAGGAAACTATCAATTCTTCCATACCAAGCTCTAGGAGCTTGCTTCACCATGTACAAAGCTTCCTTCAACTGATAGACATGAGTCTTTCTATTTTCAATCTTCAAATCAAAGTTTCTCATTGCATTGCACCAATATTCTACACTTTCTTAGCTACAACTCAATATGCACAATCATGTGTTAGATCTATGTGCTTTCTGCAAGGCACTATCTGTGTCACTGTCTAGGAGTATGTCCTCTACTCTCTCTGCAACCGTTCCTTTTGGAATCTAGGACTCTACACCTGCAGTTGCTCCGAGGCTGAGAATGACTACTTCATTCTCACTGTGGCTGCTAAAATCTAAGAGTAACTCCTCTTATTCTATCACGGCAACAGTTTCATCTGAAACGAAGAGTGGCTCAATAAATGATATTGAAGCTAGATCTTCTTCTTTCATGGAGGTAACTTTATCTTTCATTGTAGTCATGTCTCCATGAACCAACTAATGTAATGCAACAACTGCCACTTGATTTTAAATATGGGGATTACTCCCCATGCATTTCATACTATATATGAATCATGGTTTTTCTGGTTGTCTTCATAAATACTGGAACTATTTCTTCAGTAACTGGAGCAAGTGTCTCATCATAGTCTTCTCTTTCTTGCTGGGAGAATCCTCTTAGACACACATCAAGATTTTTACATCTACAACATGCTTGATCTGTATAGATCAATCTTGGAAGTTAGTATTGACTTCTCTTCTAGTCTCACAGAAGAATCCATATCCTAGTCTTTTTGACTAGCTTCCTTCTTTGTCACTGAAACAAGGGAATCTTCCAGAAGATTTAATATCTTCTAGGAGTCTCTGAAGTTGCGATCTAGTCTTCTCATGTCATCTGTCTCCCAATACTAGAAGTTGTCTCTCCATCTTATCCTTTCTGAGATCAAGCTTATCCTTGATTTCTTCTAAGTCTACAAGGACTTCATCATCTCTTTACAGGGTATACTTTGTGTTGATTACCAAGTCTAAATATGAAATACTGAGTCAGGCTTCAAACGAGTTTTGCTTCTGGTCAAGGTGGATTTATTAACCTTTGAACAATTTTGCTATGAGTTCGTGTTCTAATGTTCAGTCATCTTTGGAGCCTTATGCTCCTTACAATCAATCTTCATATGAGATACTCTGAATCTCAAAAGATAGCTTATTCTTCATCTTCTTTGGTACATGAATGTATATGGTCATGTACATAGTCTGCCTCACATCTCATCTAATATGTTTCCTTCTGCAACCTTTGCTATAGCTTCCTCAAGGTTATCACTTGTGACCTAAACAAGGTCAACAAAACAACGAGCAAGAATAATACTCTTTTGATAATAGTAGATAAAACAAAGACATGAATAATCATCACAGTAGCTCCTTTAGAGATATCACTTATGGCATGTCTTAAGCAAAGATCAAAAGTAAGAAATACAATATGAAATGAGGTCAACACTCTTATAGTGTTGTGATCAAACATTCCTCCATGGTAACCTAGAACTAACACAAGAGGTTTCTCCTAGAGGAGATGTTAGTTGTATTAGGAAAATGATTACATTAAGCATCTATCTCAATATGCTCACATGCTACCAAGTATAATACTTTTCAAGGATTGTTATCTCAACTATAGTGTTTACTTGTAAAGGGGTAGTCATCAACTTGTCAAGTGCAAATTTGAATCTTATCAACTTAATTAATCAAACATGGAACTTGGAGCCTTGTCCTCAAGAATGAGTGTGTTTCTTTTCTTCCAAGTCTCCTTCACTCAATATGATGAGCACTTTCTTCAACATGTCTTCTGTACTAAGACAATATGCTATCTTGACAAAAGGTTGGGTTAGAGAGTAAACTCTATGATCTCAACTTTAATCCATCTAATACCTTGACTTTAATTTTTACCAAAGGTTAGTATGATGGTCATTGCTTCAACATGCAACCTAGATCAAACTGATGTCATAACAAATAGATGCATATCAGAGTAATCAAACCTGGGTTGCATTATTCCTCTTAATGTGTTGGATCTTAAGATCCTTCTGGATCTATGGCAAGAGATCCCTTCTCCTGCAAATACCCTTTAAATCTTAACCATTTAAACATGTGTGAGTACATACCTTTGATGGCATTTGCAGGTAGTGGCACCATCTGGTAGCAGAAGTAATGATCACCAACTCTTAAAAACTTCAAGGGTGACTGCAACTGGTACTACGGTTGATACTTCAACTAATATTGCAACTGCAATTGATACTGCAACTGATTCTGAGGCTGCAACTTAGGGTTTTATGAGGAAACGCTAATTTTTCAAACTTCAAATTTTGAAATTCTAATCCAAGGGATAGATGCGTTGAGCTGAGGCGAGTAAGTTGGTGTAGTCAGATTTCTGAAAATCCAAATTTTACCGCTTCAAAATTGATCAACATATTTTTGGACTAGTGCTTCTGGTTTTATGGTACTTCTGGTTTTTGGTACTTCTGGTACTCTGGTACTTCTGGTTTTCTGGTACTTTTGGTTTTTTGGTACTTCTGGTTTTCTAGTGCTTCTAGTACTTTGTGAAAACTAGGGTTTCACTTTTCGAGAGATCTACCCACTGAAAAGGTGTGTCGAAGGTGCCAAATAGTTCCTTTGGCTAGGGCACACTTTTCTAGATGACTTTGAGGCTAAAAACCTTCTTCAATAAAAAGCCCTAATTTTCATGTACAACAACAATGACGTTTTTCTTCTTCTTGTGAAAGATTCTCTCCTTAACTTAGCTCTGATACCATTTTAGAGTTTAAGATATTATTAGGTTTGTTTTCAATTTACTAGATAACTATAGCATAGATAGAATCATTGAGAAATACACAATCACAAGAGACACGTCATTTATCCTGGGAAACCCTCACGGGGGAGAAAACCAAGCAAAAGCTTCCTTAATATAGATAGCCAATACAATGCCAAGAGAATAAACCAAAAAATATAGAAAGTCCTCTCCCAAGTAGTGTGCCTCTCTCTCTCTCTTCTTCTCCAACTGCAGCTCCAAAGTTGCGCTCTGATGATCAAGTGAGTGAATGAACAAATGAGGCGTTGGCCTCTCTTATTTATACAATCTGGTAGGTGTGAACTGAGGTGTCTTTTCACCGGCAGGGCTGACTTCTCATTTTGGGTGGTTATAACCACTTTAATATATTTTGGGGGCCGACTTCTCATTTAGCCTATTACAATTAGGGCTTGACCAATCTGCAAAAGGGGATTTGGTCATTTACAATACCCGACATGATCAATCCACAAAAGGGGATTGATCTAATGAATAATACATCAATAATAAATAGAATACTCTTTGTAGTTACAATATTTCAACATATGATATGGTGATATCAACATGATGTATGGTTAACATATAATATGAAAATATAATGCCAAGTTCAAGAATTCGTTGCTAGGAAACATGAGGGAGATATGATGCAATGAGAGGGCAAGGAAAAGGGAGTTCAAAAAGGGACAAATATATTTCTTGATATGAATCATTTGTAGAAATCCCCACTCATCATGAGCATGTGTCCATAATTGAATGTCCTTTAAGGAGTGTATGACGTTGTATTTGTACATGCATCCATGCAACCTTTTATATATTCTTTGATTTTGACTTTGGAAATGTTCTATTCTTGTAATTTTATTTAATTATAGGTAGACACAGGAATTTAATTTTCCTAATTTATTTGCATATGAATTTGTTTCCTATAATTTAGGATTTTCTTCATATAGCACATTGCCTCATAAGATCCGCCAGAGTAAAAATATAACAAGTATATAGGAAAAATACTCTAACTGTGTTTTTTCCCAAGCATCAGAAAGATATTCACCAATAGTTTTATGTTGCAACTATTTTGCTTGATCAACCCATAGATAAGGTATTCCAGGAGTTGAATATTCAAGAGTAAACCAAAACTAAGTAGTAAGATCATCTTTATTCACATAAACCTTTAGACCAAATCCTTGAGGGAAACCCAATGACAACCTTGTTGGAATACTAATGCTCCAATAGATATACAATGTAATGTAAAATTCATACAATGTAATGTAAAAGTCATGTTAATAAATGCGAGTAATAAATGTTAGACATAAATTTAATTAGATATAATTAATGATAATAATAATAATCTAATTTTAATGTCAAAGCCTATCTAAACACCACTTTGATGTATGAGACCTCCTTGTTTGTGGGATAAGGGACCTCCTTTGCATAATGATTTGAATATTTAGTCTATGAAGGTATACATGCCCTATTCCCCCTCCAGATGTGAACATATTATCTCCAAGGAAGAAACGCGTGTTCTTAACCATTAAGACCACTTAGTTTATACCAAGGATGAAATAAAAGGGAAGCACTTCCATTGTATTAAACAACTCCAATGTAATAAATGATTATATTTTATGTAGTCTATTGTTACCATGTTTCTCTTATTTCATATGTGCTCCAAGATCCAACAAATCCCATAGTTAGCAACTACTAAACTTAGGTTTACAAGTAATCGAGACCTAATCTAGGATGGTGTTGGGTAGTTACCAAGGTTCATTGGTGTAGGGACRTTAAAAGAACACAATAAATCTTTCAGTGAATCCTTGGAATTCTTAAATGTCACTTCCAAATACATCATCATGCCTCTCTTTGTCCAAAATCCTGAGGGTTACACCCTTAGGTGGTATCATACTCTCTATTTTTTTYCTCCATTAGCTTCGCTTTCCCTTTATACCTTGCCACAAATGCCTTTTCTTCATTTCCTTCATTTCCATATCATCTCTCACTGTTATTTTTGTAATAAGGCCTATTAATTTCTCAAAAGACAAACTTCAGTAGTGATGTTAAGTGTTTTAACAAGATTTTAAAATTAAAAATCTCTTGGAAAGATGCTTAAAAACTCTTAATTTTCAAGACTCCATCTACCACCTATCATGACATGTCAAGGCATGAGGCTAGGATGACTTAACAGTCACACCACTACCGCTTTACAATGACCCCTTTGTAGGAGCACATTGACATTGTAGGTGTTAGGAAATAGAACACAAGATGGGACAAGAGACAAGAACTTGGCAGAAAAGGCTTTCATCCATATATTCTCAATTATTACAATATTCATTCCAATGATACGATTTTATAGTACATGAATGAAACCACCTCATAAACTATATTATCTCTCACATTGACACCTCATCAATAGATTGTGCAAGGAGGAGGAAAAATAGGATCTAATACACACTTCAGATAAAAACAATATTCGATAATGTGAAATACACAAAGGTGGTGTAGGAATTCATGATTGTATAGGGGATCACAAGATAACAATCCCCCCTTTAATCATAAGTCCGAACAATAATACCAACAAGGCAGTAAGAACTAGTATCATCTCCAAGTCTTCATTTTGAAACTGTTAAGTTGGTCCTTGATGAAGAACTGCTTGAAAAACTGCCAAATCTTGATGTTTAAAACTCATAGAATCCGAAAAATCCCACTATGTAAACGTGTGAGCCAAAATACCTATAATTGTTCAATAATGTGAAACCAAATATTTGATGAGAGAAAATCATGAGAAGTGAATCAACTGCAAGTCTGACACATCCCTGAAAATGCTTGACAACCCGATCAAATTCCAAGAAACATTGCAGATGGATCTTGTTATCCTCTGCTAAGTCAAATGACCCTCTAGGTGAATAAAATGTCCACAAAGTTTCTCTCAGAAAATGACACACAAACAGTTTCAATCAAAATCCCAAACATGTATCATGTGTATGATCCAATTGCAAGATATTGAACCATAAGCCTGCCAAATAATTGTTGAGTAGCAAACTAGGTGTCATGTTGGAGCTGCCAAAATATTGAATCAATTATGTTGAGGAAAAAATTGATCACATCAATGCATGTCACATAAAAATACAACAACTAGTAGAAACCTTAAAGTGCCCAAATTAGCATTTTATCACAAGTGATGAAATTTTTGCAACGCTCTTGTTGTTGTTGCTGTTGTTGTTGTTTCCCAATTGGAATTTTGTTTGCCCGATTCTACCATCTACAAATTGTTGTTTTCCATTTGGAATTTTGTTTGTTATTTTTGGAACTTGAAGTCTAACCATTATCATCAATATTCCCCCTTTTGTTATCTAAAAGGTGAGACATCATGGGTTTTCATGTAGGTTACCATTAACAAATTCATCATTGTATTTAGTGGTTTTGATTGAAAACTAACCATTTTCACTTCTTTTGGTAGTTTCAGTTTACTACTAACCATTTTCACCCATTAATGTACTCCCTTCCTTAATATGAAAAAGAGTTTCATCAATGTACTCCTCCTTTAAAGGCGCAAGAGAGTACCATTCTCATTTCATTTGTGTACATCCCCCCCTCCCCCACTTTTAAGGTGCAAGGAGAGAATATTGAATGACTATCCACTACAAGATGTGTCTTTACTTGAGAGAGAATTATGCAGGAATATTGATATAATTGTGTGGTTGTTGATGACCATTTCCGAGGATTGATCCACACATAGTGAATTTTTAATCTTGTAGGTTTATTTAAAGTGGAACATCTTTTCGATGAATGATTATGCTTTCCGTAATGTTGACAAGGATGGAGATCAAAATACTAATCATCCATATGACCAAATCGATGACAATGTTAACACTTAACATTCTAATGATGACTCGAACAATGTGAAGTTGAAACTTGTTTAAGAAATCTTGCACTATTGAAGTGAATTGGTCTAGAATAATCTAGAATATGAAAGGTTACTTCCTCATCATATTCAAGTCCTATTTTGTGTTTGTTGTTTATGATTTCTTCTCGAGGTCTAATAATGAGTGATGCAGGAGAATTTGGCAGTATATTTCAAGATTGACCACAAGGGTCACAAACATTTACCAAGGGAGTTGGTTCCCTAATTTATTTTATTATATTTGTAATAATTACAAAATGTCTCTAGAAGAAATTTTCATTTAGTTTGTTTCCTAGGTGTCGAGTTGTTGCTAGAGTTTAGGAACAATTTCCAAATTGGGATTTTGTTTAGATAACTCGGGAGTTTTGTTGGGTTGTGAGCTATCTAAGGGCTCAAGATATATTGAATGTTTTTRTAAGAGTCAAGGGTTAGATAGAGAGAGATTATGTGAGAGTGTGAGARTGTGGGTTGTAAAGGTCCAAGAGACTGAAAGGAATAGARCTATATTGTTGTTGAAAATCTAATAAATGAGAAATTATCTTATTTTCTTATGACTTTGTGAGTTATTCTATGTGTGCATAATTAAGCTTTGATCATAGCTTTTAGAGCATTGAAATTCCATATCAAATTTATGTTTGCAGGAGCATAGATCGTGTGCATAGCTATTAGTYTAAACCGAGCCAAAAACCTGTTTAAATTTCTGTGGATACATTTTGTTGGAATGAACAGTCAATATTGATCCAGAGAACAAGATCGACGACCCATATCCTTTCAAGCATCACCTCTTGGAAATTTCCCTTACTTTTTCATTTGATTARGTCTAATACATGTGTCATCTATAGATTGGATAGTGTGGCTTCGCGACTTAATTCCGGTGTGGACCACATCAAGAAACCTTTGCAATAGTGTAAAGAAGATGGAAGGTGGATTTTATATCATGGCATAGATCGATGACCCTCATTATATTGGAACTTGGCCTTGAGAGAAGATCCAACCATTCGTTGATAAAGAATATCAACGATCCTCGTCAAATTGTGGGAGCTCAACTAGCAAGAGGTTTAGTAATGAGGCACCCCCCCACAATTTAATCACATGATAGAAAGGAAAACCATGTTTCGACATGTGGTTAATTATGGAACCCCCTTGCCTCGATATCCAAGTTGAGGACTCAACCCCCTGCAAAGTATCTCATGGTCATAAACTTCATCCATATGACAAAAACTAATGAAGAGTGCTTAGTCTAGCACTTCTGGTTCGAATTTCTAATTAACGAACTAGGATTGGACTGAACTTACTAGTGAATTT
>JASDQU010736761.1:114453-137077 GCA_032191745.1 Picea mariana | reverse complement strand
GCAACATCTAAACTCAACTCAACTAGTCAAACTGAAGTGTCAACTGAAAGAGAATATTTTCCAGGTGGAATATTCTCCCCTAAAATATAGGAGACTGGATAATGACTAATTATGACTAATAAACAAGGAAGAACCTTAGGAAAAATAAATCCTAGGTGTGTGTGAAGTAACTCCAACATTCTCTTTCACCTTCTTCTTCTTCGATCTGAATATCACGTGGATCATCTTCGTCTGGTGCTTCCTCTTGCACATGGTAACATAACAAAAGTTCCTTAACTGTCTATTTGTTCCATAGTTGTTCTCCTGTTATGAGCTCGACTTCCAGTTCCTTGATGAATATCACTCCTCTTATATGTTTAAGAGCTGCATCTATGTTGGGTTTTTCATGCTCGAATGAAAAAGTGACTGTAAAATTCTGTTGCAATGTCGTCCAAGTTGCAGTTCCTTTGCGCAATTCCTGGTCTGTGTACCAGTTTGCTAGTATGCCCTCTAGAGAATGTATGAAATGGTGAGACCATTTCTCTAGGGGTTTCAATTTACACAACACTCTGCACTTCTCCAAGTGTTTCGTTGGTGCCCCTTGTCCATCATACCTCTGTTGCTTGTTGTTTTTTTGTTCTGCGTCGAACCTTATGCACAGTAACCGCTTACATTGGTACCAATTTGTGATTGTCTCTTTGTGTGCACCCCACCATATTACAGGTGTGGCCTTGAGTGTTATATCAAGTGCTAATAGTCTCTGATTCTCTAAAACTTCATCCTCATACTGTGTCAAGAATGTTTCCAAATCGTTGATTCTGTGGAAACTGGGTGGTTCCCTTATCTTTGTGCCTACCCATCTTACTGCGTGGTCTATTCGTGCACATCTCCTTGTGGAAACTTTGTGTAGCCTTTGTTTCCAGTTTTCTAAATTAGGATATGAATATGTTGCGCATGAAGTAATGCTCCGCCAACTGAGTATTCCATCTGCAGTTGGGTTTACGTAATCCTCACCGTGCGCAATTGTTCTGTACAATTGGTTGATTTCCTCTAAGTGTAGGCAAGTAGGTTCTACAAACCTCTCCCCTTCCGATGGATCTAATGGCACGATGACCCTGTATTCTCCTGACTCAAATGACATTTTCTTGGTCTTCAAGTTGATTATGGCTTGGTTATCAAATGCCCAATCCAGACCAAGTAATGTTGGATAAAGTGTTGTGTTGTCCACTATTTCAATAACTTCAAAATATCCTTTGGTGTACACTCCGTCCAAGTCTACTTTCACTCCTTTCAATCTATCGGTTGGTAGGACTCTGTGTTGGTTTGCCAGTTTCAATTGAACAGGTAAATATCCTAATGTGGGCTCTCCCATGCATTGCCATGTCTTCTTTGGCAATAGGTTAACTTCAGATCCTAAATCCAGTATGATGTCTCCCATGTTGAATTCTTCGATGTTGGCATTCATTCTAAACTCCCTACTTGTTCTTCTTCTTGTACGTAGGTGATTGACAGTTTTTGGTTCAAGTTTTCCTTCCATATTGATGCTACATTTTTCTAGTATGTTTTGCAATATTTTCACAGATGATGGATCATTTAATACCTTTACACATAATTACAATTTTTTTTTACTGTACTTACTTGTCCCATGGGTTGCATTTCGTTGGTATGATCCAATAATGGAGGCATCTCGTACTCTGGTGCTTCCTTGCTTTGCTACGCAGTTAAAGTCGATGCCATGTATTCTTTCTGAAATTCTTGTCTTGCTTGCTTAAATACCTCTTTCTCCTTCTGCGTGTCGAACTGCTTCCTTGGTTCGGTGTTCTTCTTCATCCATTGATTTTGTACTGGTTCTTGTCAGTATGCATCATTTCATGTTTTCACTCCTTCGCGAGTGACTATGTTGATGTTCTATCCTTCATCCCTTGCTTCAGCTAAGATACACTGAACATTCTGATTGTTCTGGTTCCTCTTTTTCTGGATATTTACCAACAGTGTTGGAAATTCTTCTATGTCGTGATCTGATGTGTGACAATACATACAAGTTGTTGGTGGAAGTAGACATTCCCTTGCGTAATGTCTCGGTTGTTGACAATTGTGACATACCATTGGTCCTCTACCTTGTCTGAAACCTCTTCTAGTTCATCCTCCACCTCTGTAGCCTTCTCGATCTCCTCTCGACACGTTATATTGAAGCACATAATTATACTGTGCGGTATTGTATTGAGGTTGTGTTGTGTTGTACTACGGTTGCGCATTATTATATGGTTGTTGCACAGTATTATATTGCTGTTGTGTAGTGTTGTATGGACCTAGAACTTGATTAAAATGTGGTGCAGCTTGCCCAGTCATCATTTATACATGCACTCTATATGCATCTGATGTCCTTTCTCACATCAAATCCATAGTTCTGCAATATTTGTCGTCATGACCAACTGACTTGCAAAAGGTGCAATATGAACTCTTTGGGACTGTCTAGTATTTCTACATCATCGTGCAGTGATAAGGGTCGTGACTCGATTTTTTGCAAATTTCACACCATAATCCTCCTATTGGTAATGGATTTGGCATTCATGTTGCCATATAATGCACAATTGTCGAACATTTGTTCTTGTGGTGTCCTTCCATGTTGCATGTGGTACACCAAACAACTTCTCGTTTGTCCTTGATATTATCCTGGTTTGGCTGAAACATTAAGCTCTTCATATCCTCCTTTAGTTCTTCAATAGTTGGGTCCATTTGTTGATACTGGTTCTCTTCTAGATGTAAGGCTATCTGCAGAGCCTCTACCTACATCTAGAGCTTCTGATGTTGCAATGGATATTTTAAGTGTGGTAGAAGTGAGTTTACAAACAGGTGTCGATGCTACATATCGGTCATAAGATATTTTAACTTTCCCTTCACTCGCTTCAATCTCTGATCAATATCCCTTACGGATTCTCCTAGTTTCTGTCTTCTTTTGATCATCTCATTCATGTATTGATCCTTTGAACTCGGCTTTTGGAACTCATTAATCGGTAGCTTCTTAATGTTTGTCAGTGTCTTTGTCATCCCAGGGGCACTGTTTGCATCTAAACTCATATAATAATGTAATGCATGGTCTCTTAGCATAATCACTAACTGCGCAAGTTTAGTATCTTCATCCGTGATCTGTTTTTATTCCCAGATCTTTGCACAAATAAACAAATGTTTCTCAGGGTCTTCTGTTGCTTCTCCTTGAAATTCTTATAGCCTAATGGTGGGATTGTATCCTGCCATTTTGAACGCTGAACTACTACCTCTGTGCGGTGTAGATACCTGACTAGTGCTTCCTGAACTGGCTCCTCCAGTTGTTGTGCCTTGTGTAGATGTACTTCCTGCTATATGTCAGCTTTCGAACTTCGGTTTTCTAAAAAGTTTTTTTCTCTTTGGTGTATTAGTCACACATGGGTTTATGGGTTCCACATTGACATTAATATGAATATGATTGTTCCCTTCTCTTCCCACTCTTGGACCTCTCTTCTTCCTCTCATATGTTTTGCACAGGATTTCCTCAATCTTCTCCACATCTCGGAGATCCTCTACCTCTTCCTCATCACTTGCCAAGCCTTCCCTCACAGCTACGCCTCTCTTCTTGGTATTCACCTTGTATTGGTAGGGTACTTTGATACGCGTCTTTCCAGCTGTCACCATGATCTGCTTGATCTGGTCATTTTCCATCATGATCGGGTCCAAGGGTTCCTCCTTCTTTCCCTTATCCTTCTCTCCTTCCATTTCTCCTCTTTCTGTCAGTGCTTCCCCCCTTCCCCCATGCACACAGGGAATTTTAGTTGTCTGACTCCATTGTCATTACACCTTTATTATATAGCAGTATCTTAATAGAAGTATACAGGGATTGAATGTACCTTCCTCGAAGTTCATGTATAAACTCTTGCTCCGCTGCGTTGTACGACTTCACTGTATCGACTGCAAACTCAGTTATAAAGCCTGCCACAATATTGTCAACCAAAATTATACTACGTGGGTGAATTTTTTGTTCACCTACTGTAAATACTTGATCTATACTGGGGTCCAATATAACTGTCGAATCCGGTTCGTTGTGTGGTTATCCTTCAACCTTAGTATCCACTCCTGCAATAAGTGTGGGAAATCACAGAAAAAGACTTCATGCACATCAGTAAATACATATTTCTCAATATATTTGAGGGGTGTTATTCTAGGGTTTCTATTGTCTTTTTGTGCAAACTCCAGCTCTTTTTTCTTTAACCAACTTTCAATCTCTGCTTTTGTGGGATTCCATGGTCTCAACATCCCCTTCTAATGGCTCATTTCTTTATTTTTCTGCTTTAATATTTTGTTACTCTTTTCTTTCTCAACCTATCTCATCTACGCAATCCTCCTCTGTTCCTACCAACGACAATAGAACCATTTGTTTGTTTACTTATTCCTACTATGTCTGAGCTTCTTGACCCAGGGTTCATGTCTTTTGGGTTCCAACAAAGCTTCTAAAACTATCGGCCCTCCTAGTAAACCATAAGGCAATGTAGCACACAGAATGTGTTGCGCAGTCGCAGCCGAGATAAATTTAATGGGTGGTTGTAAGACTCATGTGTTTACAACCTAGGATTGAGTGTGAGATATGAGCACTGTATATTGAACCACAATTATAACTTGTAAACACAATATGTTGTCATTTACAAATAAAGAATAAATATAGAAACTCATTCATTCAACATAACCATAAATACTGAAGACATTAAAGATATGCATGCATTCATCATATAAAACAGATGTTACTGTGGTTCACCCCCTCTTGGGCTATGTCCACAAAGGTTTGTCTCTTGGCCCTTTTATTATGGTATTTCCGCATCTACAACGTCACACACTTACAACTCTTCCAGTCACGTAAGATCTATATGAGGCAAATTAGATCACACCATGCTCCTCAGCCTGCGTCTAACCCTCAAGATCTACCCTCCTTCTTCGTCTTCAACTCAACAACTTACAACTATGGATCATACAAAAAAATATTACTCATCGATTCGCTTACAATAGCGCCTCTTACAATATCGACTTATCTCTATAAACTCTAAACAACAATAATATCCGAACCCTAAACATCCAACTTCCTACAATACCTAAGTATATATATTTATATGCCTCTATATCTTCATCCATTACAATACATTACCAAAACCCTAACCCTAATGTCGTTAGGTCTTCCCTGCATGCACGTGTGATTTTCTTCCTTCCAGCTGTTGCTTTCCTCATGCATTCTTTCTTTTCCAAAATCGCCTTGCTTTTCCGCCTCGACCTTCCTCCAACACTCCTTCTGCATGGTGGATTCCCAAAAGGGATTTCCAATAGCCTTGCCATAAGACTGTGGATCTAAATACTGAACCAAGAAAAGATGTCTGGGTGGAAATGGTTCAGTGGAAGTGAGTGCAAGAGGAGACTCCTAGAAATCATATTGAGTCCTCCTAGTATTAGCTGGATCCCCAACAAGATACCCTACATCCTAAAGAGTAGTATGAGCCCATTTGGGCCTCATCTCTGGATCTACATCTGCATCTTCATGCACTAAATCTGCATCTTAATTTACTGAATCAATATTTGGATCATCTGAATCCTTTGAATCAAAACTCTCATATGAAGAAGAGTCGGCATGTGCATGCTCATCATCTCTGACAGGTGGAAGCACAAAGGTGTCTGCATGCGGCTACAGAGGTACATGCAAGACACTTTCCTTGAATTGGACACTATGCTAAATGATGAGTTGTTCCAAGGAAATATAAATGAGTCTGTATGCCTTCACATTGTCGGGGTATCCAACAAAAACACACTATGTGTTGTGGATCAAGTGCCTTCCTCTTTTCAGAGGGAATCCAGGCCGATGCATGTGAACTGAAAATACGAAAGTGGGTCACTTCTGGTTTGAGGTCGTTCCAAGCCTCATAGGGGGTCTTATCCTTGACATATCTATGGGGAGATTTGTTTTGTATGTAGGTTGCACAATTAAGTGCTTCGGCCCATAATCTCTGTGGAAGTGACTTTTCATGTAGCATGCAAGATGCCATCTCTTTTAGAGATCTGTTTTTTCTGCTCAACAATTTCGTTTTGATGTAGAGTATAGGGATCTGTGTGCTGCAACTGAATCCCTGCCTCATGAAAAAGATTTTGTATCTCATGGTTGACATACTCTCCCCCATTATCAGCTCAGAGGATTTTTATTTTCTTTCCTCACTATGTCTCACTAAGGGCTTTGAAATCTTCGAGGTGTTGGAAGACCTTTGATTTTTTCTTGAGAAGGAAAATCCACGTGAAGTGTGAGAAATAATAAAAAAAAATGAGAACATACCTTTCTTTTCTGATTGATGGATGCAGAAAAGGGCCCATGAGGTCACTATGGATTAGATCTAAAAGAGAGGAATCCCTTTGTGTCTTTCGTTTGTCGAATTTCTCTTGAGGGCGTTTTACAAGAACACATCCCTCACAAATTTCTTTGGAAAAATGGATGTCTGGTAGACCATCAACCAATACATTCTTGTTAAGTTGTTTCATATATCTGAAATTTAAATATCTGAACCTTTCGTGCCATATCCTATTGCTTTCATCAGCATGGGTAAGCAGTAAAGCAAAATTTGGTTCAATAAATTCAGAAAATATGTAAAGACTAGATTGATGATTTACCTCACCGGTAGAAACCCTGGAATTGGTTTTCATGTCATATATATCCACTGCATCAGGTGTGAATATGAATTTCTTTCTGGTGCCGGAATTTTCATCTGATATACGGAGAGAATATTGACGAAAGTTTTGGGAACGTGCAACACATTCTCAAAGCTTTTGTTGGTGAGTTCAATCCTTCCTTTGTTGGTGACCTCAACTGGAGATTTTTCCCCCATCATAATAGGAGGACCTTTGCATGCATCCAATGAATAATATACCTCTTTTATGGCATCCATGTGGTGTTATTCTCCTGAATCTATGATCCAAGCATCGAGAGAGGAGTTGATGGTAATCAACGCATGGATAGAATTTCCTTTCTTGGGATTCTAATCTTCTAGATTCTTCTTCTTGGCACCCTTGGGGATGTGATCTCCAAGGTTCTTTTTTTCAAGTATTTGGGTCATTATATCTATCTATTTCTTCATACATGCATATTCTGGATGGAATCCTTTATGGTAGTATGTGCATTTATCCCCTTTTCTTCCCTTTCTAGCATTGGATCTGGAGGCATCATTGAAGGGTTTTGAGTACCCTTCCTTCTTCGGATTTGCATGAGATTTAATTTTGTCTTTATCTTTAGATTTTTGATATTGATGACCACTTCCATCTTGCATAGTAAGTGCATGCACCTTTTGGCCTTTGATTTTTCCCATGTTGATGAGCTTGGTATGCTCTTGTGTTAGAGATTTGATAAATTCCTCAAGAGAAGGCATCTTCCAGATGGCTCCAGAGGAGAATATAACTGAATGGAATTTCAATACAAACATTGAGAATTCAGGACCAAGTTTGGAGAGAATGGTGAGAACCATTTGTTTCTCCTCCTTATATTTATCAACCCCTCAAGCCTTGAGTTGCGACAGTAAAACCTTATATTTTGTAAAGAAATATTGGAGATTGTCGAATATTTTTGGATAAAATGTGAGAAATTCCACCTCGAGCATGTGTCCCCTCATCTCATCCCATTTTCCAAAAATCCCTTCCATGGTGGTCCAGGCTTCATTGGGGGTTTTACAGAAAGATATGTGAAAAAGGAGATTGGGAGAAATGAGACTGCAAATTGTTTTGAATGCTTCATCCATTCAATTTAGATACTTGGATTTTTCTATGGCTGATGTTGGTTCTCTCTATGTGTTCATGGTTAACCTATACAATCCTCTACTTCAAATATGCATTATCATCTTCTCCTTCCATGCAAAGAAGTTGTAAGGTGTAAGAATGAATTCTTTTGGGAATTCCATTTTTCCTTTGTCTTCAATCTTCGGTACCTACAAAAAATAATTTGGTGTAGCCTTTCCCTAGAAGTCTGTCAGCTCTAATACCATGTAAATGTGTTGAACCCGCACATAATAGATCTAGATAAGAATTGACATACATAGTTTCATAGAAAATAGAAGAAAAGAGAAGTAGGAGAGAAAGAATGGAAGAATTCACATTAACGAAATGAATAATTGATAATTTACACATGAAATACTATGTATAACTCAACCAATGCACATTGGAGGAGAAGTCAATGTGCCGTAGTGGTGGTCTAGAGTGATCTGGATACACAACAATAGTTATGGGAGTAAACTGCCACCTATTCTAGTATCTCAGGCAGTTACAGGAGTGAACTGCCACCTAGCTGAGTTAACTAGTCTATCAATCTTCAGTTAACTGACTGAAACATAGTGAAGTGAGGAGGAGATCAGGGAATCATGAGTAATGCGTTTGTCTGGTGATGATCCCAAGGAAAATGGGCATTAGCTAGTGAAGATCCCAATGTTACATGGTGACAATACCAATGTAGCATCTAGACTCCACTCAACTGATCAAATTGAAGTGAAAATTGAAGAGAATATTCTCCCTAGAGGAATATTATTCCTAAAATATAGGAGACTAAATAATGACTAATAAACATAGGAAAAAGAAATCCTAGGTGTGTGTGAAGTAACTCCAACACACAAGACCTCTATTTATATGAGAAAAAGATGGTTATTCAGTTTGGGGATGGGATACAAGGGGTAAAATGGTTAGGAAACCCTCCTTAGCCCGTAAACTTGACCGAAATACGTGTAATTTTATATTTTTTTTCAAATTTTGGAGGTAAATGTGGGCTAACTAGCATGCAACAATCATATGTATGTTGGATAACTAGCATGCATCTCGCATGTGTACGTAGGATATTAATGTAGCAGGGCACATAAACTATCCAAAAAATGGTTTTTAGAAGGAAACCTCAACAATATGTTTGGAAAAGTATGCAAATGGATGGGCCAATGTCTTGGATGCATAGATGTGGCATTTTTGGACTATAACATTTACCAAGAACACATCCTTGACAAACTATTTTAGAAAAGTGTATGTTGGGCAAGTTTGTGACCATATCCTTTTTGCATATGTGTTGCATGTATTTGAAGTTTAGATGGTCGAATCTCTCATTCAATAATCTACTAGTATAATCATCATGCGTTAGTAGTAAAGAAGAATCAGATTTAGCAATGAACTTATTGAAATTATACAAACGAGATTGGTGGTTTACCTCACCAACAACAATCATGGAGTTATCTTTCATATCTTATATGGTTATGGAATTAGGAGTGAAATCCACCCCTTTCCCTGTACCAGAATGCATTATTTGATCAACACAGATAAGATTCATGGATATTTTTGGAACATTCAAGAAATTCTCAAAACTTCCATGTTGGAGTTCTACTTTCCATTGGCCAATGACCTCAACTAGGATATCATATTCCATGAAGATGGGAGGACCTGTGCATGTAGAAATAGAAGATAAAACATTTTTTGTTGCTACCATATGATGGGATACACATTAATCTAAGATCCATGCATCAGGAGAAGAGTTAACGACAATCAATGCATGATAGTTACCTTATTTTTCTAGTGCTTGATCTTCTGACTTATTCTTGGCAGCTTCGAGAATGCAATCCCTAAGGTTGTTCTTTTGAAGTATCTATGCCATCATATCAATTTGTTTCTTCATACTTGAAAATTTAGGATGATAGCTATGTTTGTAGTAACCACATTTGTTCTTCCCTTTATTTCCTTTTCCACGTCTAGATCCTGAGGAACCATCGAAGGGTTTGGAGTACCCTTCCTTCTTTGGCTCTGTATGCACCTTTCCCTTATTTTTCTACTTGGACTTTGAATTGGAAGTGTTGTTTATTTTATGCATAGAAAGTGCATCTGCATTATATCCCTTAATTATCTCCATTTTGATGAGCTTATCGTGCTCATGCATGAGGGCTTCAATAAGTTGATCCAATGTCGACATTTTCCAAGTTGTTCCTGAAGTGAATATGTTTTAATGGAATGATGAGATGAAAACAACACAATCCAGACCAAGTTTTGACAAGATAGAAATGATTAACTAATTGTGTTGAGTGAATTTGTCTATTCCACATCCCTTTAGATGAAGGAGAAGGGACTTAAACTTCGTAAAGAAGTCCTGGATGTTATTAAAATTCCTCAAGTCTAAGGAATTCAACTTGACCTCGAGCATATGGACTCTCACTTCATCTTATTTTCCAAAGATATCCTCCAACTCGACCTCGCGCATATGGCTATAAGGAACCATGTCATATTCATATGATTTAAATCACCTTCAGACAGTGTCGACTATCAATCAAATATCGAAAGTAAACACAAGATGACAAAAAACCTGTTGATGCGAAAACTCTGTTGCAATTTTCCTGTAGGTGGTGGTTGCACAACGAACTTGCTGCGCAATAGTGACATAATGATCAGAACACCTCCAACTCAACTTGAATGGTTTGAGAAGTGTGCCAGCTCATCTCCAACAAACATCAAAAGTGGAAATCATGATTTTAGGTTTCATTTATTTTCATATCAAAGTCGTTATAGTTTAATTAAACGAGTCCAAGTCAACTCCTTCTTTTTGGTACTTCGTTAAAGATTTCATGTTGATTATGTGCAACTGTTAGCACTATTGTAGGATCATAGTTGGATCTGAATTTGATACTATAGACATATGTTTTTCTATATATTCATGCAGCCATGAAAATAAAAGGGTTGGGAAGTGTGTAAGGGAATATTATTGAACATATTGTAATATTTCTTTATTGTTAATGAAAATTGTTAGATCAGAAGTCCTTGAGTTTTAACCACAGAGATACATGTGATTGTGATATTTTATGCATGTGATTTCTCAGTATTTTCTTTCATGTCTTATACTTGATATTGTATAGTTTCGTCTCTATGTTGATGTGAAATATATGTATCAAAAATCATCTTTATCAGATGCTCTGTTGCATGTAGTTTGAGTTGTATTTCTTCTATAATTTCCTTAAGATTCATCCTTGTTAGATGCCTTGAGGGATTATTGTTTTCTTTGTAACCTGTTATCTAAAACACAATTATTTGGCTTAGAATATTACTTTTTGTCTTGCCTTTGTTCAGTCATTTATTAAATCTACCAGGTATCCAACAAGCTCTTCATTGATTTCTAACTTTAGTGACTCCATAGAACAATATATTTTCTGCCCATATTGCCACCAACCCTATAAATTCATTTTATCTAGAGATCTAGCCTTTGAGTTTAACCAAATCAATCCTTTCAGTGATTGATTTAAAGAGAGAGATCCCTCTCTAGTTGGAAGGGATAGATTCTAGCCCAAAGTTGGTTTTGAGGTTACTCTTGTGTCTTTTTCCTTTTAGCCAAGGAAATTATAGAGAGATAACATTTTGGCGTCGTTGTCGGGGAGTGAAGGTGAAATTTTCCCTGGGAAAACGACAAAAAATTTCTAAAACTAGATCCTGAGAGTGATAGTGAACTAAATACAGCTCTCGATGAATTTTCACTCGGACAACTCCAAATTTGAAGATCAATTTCCAAATATAAAGTTTGTTACAGAATCCTAGATACCCAAAGAAAATACGCAAGGCATCATCCAGATCTAGATCCTCCACAAGCCATTAACAACCCAGAAGGAATTCTGCACAAAATTAACAAAAAATCAACTCAATCAGGTATTTTTCTGGACAGATTTTTGTCATTGCCTAAAGGTGGAGTAAAAATAATTGATGACCTTGAATTTGATATTAAATTTGAGCAGTCCTTGTTTAGATCCAAGTCAAAACCTGATTTGACTGAAATTCTATTTAATAATCAGAAATTTCAAACCTGTATTCATGTTGTCCCTATCCAAGCTGTAGTAATTCCCAGTGAGATCATACAATCAGGTCAAACCCCTTCTAGAGTCATGGAAGCAAGATTTGCCCCATTATTTCTCCCTACTGCACTTCATGACCTACCACGGAATTATGCACAAAGAATCATACAGTTTGATGCAGAAGGGGATGTAACAACCAAACAACATTTAGATAGGTTCATTGATTTCATAGATATTGAAGAAGTAAATGATGAATATGTTAAGGTGAGGTTATTTACACAAATTTTTTCAGGAGAAGTTAGGAAATGGTTTAAAGATCTCCCAATGAATAACATTCCTAACTTTCAAAATTTTGAAACTCTTTTTCATGGGAGATGGGGGAGTAAGAAAAACCCTTTGCAGTTATTGAAACAATACAACCATTTAAAGAGACTCCCTGCTAAGCAGTACAGGATTTTTCCAACAGATTTATGAAGGTCTATAACTCCATTCTTGATCAATTAAATCCTCCCCAAGGAGTTTCTCAACTCTATTATGTTGATGCATCCGAGAGTGAATTTTCCTTGTTACTAAGAGAAAGAAGGTCCACTTATCTTACTAATATGATGAATGATGCAATCAAAGTGGAAGTGAATTTAGTTGCATCAGGGAATATCAAGCTCCAAATATAATTTGATAGAAAGAAAGATAAAGAAGAAACACTACCCTCTACTTCTCAAGGTTTAGATGAAAATTTTGACTTAATGGTAAATATTATGGAGAAATTGGTGGAAAATTTGTCATTGGATGATAAGCCTCATGAACTTCAAGCCAGAAATCAAAACTTTAGGAGACCTCCAGTTCCTCAAATAAGACATAGAGAACAAAGGATTCTAGTTGATCAACCAGTTAGAGCTCCTTTCCAAAATAATTATGTTGCAGAATTGTTTGAGGAACCTCCTGAAGATATTCATTGTTTTGGTCTAGAAGGACACAAGTTTACATAACTAAAGAAGAACACAATATGTTTATGCAAGATGAGGAATTAAAGGAGAAAGAGGATTACATGAAAGGATATTAGAATGCCATCATGGAATTCCAAAAACAATATAACCTCAGGAATAAGAATATTGCAACAAGTACTCCAAAGGATCCTAGATATGACATGCCCTCTTCCAGTCATCAAGAAAAGGTTTTTCCAAAGAAGGATACATCAAATAAAGGAAAATAGAAAGAAGATCCTCCAAAAAAAAGAATATCCTCCTAGAGATGTTCTAGAGGTAAGAAGAGAAGCAATTCTAAAGGAAGTAGAAAAATATCAACCCTCCTTAAATTTTGAAAATGAAATGGAAAAGATTAAGACTTATTTACCTTTTAATGAGATGATCAGAAATATGGAATACAAAAGTCAAATTGTAAAGATGCTTAAAATGGAAAAGACCTCATACACCCTTAATGTACAAGATGACCATCCTGATATTTTATTTGGTCCCGGGGTTGAGGAAAGTGAAAATGATGATGATGTGCCTCCTTTCTATGTCATCCTAAATATTCATAATGTAACTCTTCATAATGCAATGTTAGATTCAAGAGCATATCACAACCTAATGCCAAAGGTGATCATGGAAGAGTTGGGTTTGGATATCACTAGACCATAAAAGGATCTGTTTTCTTTTGATTCAAGAAAGGTGAAATGTTTGGGTTTAATCAAGGATATTGTTGTTACTTTAGCTTAGATCCCATTAAAAACTATGATAATGAATGTAGTTGTTGCAGATATTCCTCCTAAATTCGGAATGTTACTATCAAGATCATGGGATGATAAAGTCAAGGGTGCCTTGCAAATGGACATGTCCTATGCCACAATGCCAATCTTTGTTCAGGACATAAGGTTATACAAGGAAGTTCATTTGAAATACATGGTGAGCAACAAATATAAACCTAACAATCACCCTAATTATTCAATTGAGACTGGCATTGGATCTTCTATTTTCTATAATGATTTGTGTTGTGAGGAAGATGATCAGATTGTTTCAAAGGATCAACAAACATGATAAGTTTCAGGACAGAACAACAAGGAGGCTGAAGGTGTCTGGAATATGGATTTTTATGGAGCAATCAACAAAGAGGGAGCAAGGTAAGGTGTTTGCATCATTTCTCCTGACACTACCTTAAAACTGTGTTCTTATAAATTGGCTTTTGATTGCACAAATAATGTGGCTGAATATGAAGCTTTTATTTAGGATTGGGGGTTTTAAAGGATTGTAAGGCTAAGAAGATATATGTGCATGGAGATTCTGAGCTTATAATCAACCAAATTAAAGGAACATATCAAACTAAACATCCTAGAATGAGAGAATATAAGAACCTTGTCTTGGATTTGCCTGAATATTTCTCTGAATATAACATTTCAGTGGTACCACAGGAAAAAAATCAGATTGCAGATGCTCTTGCCACATCAACAAGCATTTTTAAAATTCCAATTTATCCCAACAAGAAATATGAAATTGAAGTAAAACATAGGCCATCTAGCCCAGATAATGTTAAACACTGGAAAGTATTTGAAAATGACAAACATATTATCAAATTTTTGTAGTCGAAAGAAGAGTATGAAAATGTCCAAATTGATGAAGAAATTTTTTATGATGAAGATGAAAATGAAAATCTTGTATCAGTCTTAGATAGGTATGTGAATCAGATAGCAGGAAGAGAGATTATTCAACTAAAGAACAATACAATTCCAAAGGGTCTTGTGCCTCTTGAAAAATTGTTTGATGAAAATGATGAGGCTAAAAATCCTAGGGTAAGTCCAAATGAAAGTGAGGTTGATGAATTTAATATAGGGACTGATAAGGAATCTAAAATTGTCAAGTTGTCTAAGTCCCTGTCCTCTGAAAAGAGAGAGAAATATCTTGAATTAATGAGACAATTTTCTGATGTGTTTGCTTGGAGTTATGAATAGCTAAAGGTTTATGATAAAGGCATCATTTAGCATATGATACCAGTTAAAGAAGATCATAAACTTTTCAGATAAAAATTGAGAAGAATAAATCCACTCTTGTTGCCACTCATTGAGAAAGAAATAAGGAAGTTAGTTGATGCCAAGATAATTGTTTCTTTGAGATTCTCCAAATAGTTGGCTAACCTTGTACCTGTCAGAAAGAAAAATGGAGAAATAAGGCTGTGTATAGATTTTAGAAATTTGAATAGAGTTTATCTTAAAGACAATTATCCCTTGCAAAAAATGGATCACATCCTACAAAAGAGTTTAAGCTCCCAGAGAATGTCAATGTTGGATGGGTTTTCTGGATACAACCAGATCATGGTGCACCCGGATGGCCAAGAGAAGGTAGCATTTACAACCCCATGGGGCACTTTCATGTATGCTAAGATGCCTTTCGGACTCATGAATGCAAGGGCAATTTTCCAAAGGTCTATGGACATAGAATTCGCTGAGGAGAAAGATAAATTCATTGTGATTTACTTGGATGATATAACTGTGTATTCAGATTTTGACAGTGAACATTTGCAACATTTGAAACGGGTGTTTGAGAAATGCAGAAAATTTGGGATCTCTCTCAACCCAAAAAAGTCAAATTTTTCTATGCAAGAAGGTAAACAATTGGGACACATAATTTCAAGAGATGGGATCAAAATTGATCCTAACAGAGTGGCTGCAATACATAAAATTAGTATTCCAAGGAGCAAAAAAGAGGTACAATCCTTTTTAGGTAGGGTAAATTTTTTAAGAAGGTTTATCACTAACCTTTCTAAAATAATAAAGCATATCACAAACGTGTTGAGGAAAGGAAATGAAATAAAATGGACAACAGATGAAAAACGTTCTTTTGAAGAGGTGAGGGAAGCCCTAACCAAAGCTCCTGTGTTAATCAACCCAGATTTTTCAAAGGATTTTAATTGTTTTCTCCTTTGCCTCAGGACACACTATAGCAGGAGTATTAATGTAGAAAAATGATCAGAACCAAGAGAAGCCTATATCCTTTTCTAGTAGGTCTTTAAGAGATTCAACTCTTAAGTACAATATTATGGAGAAACAGACATATGCCTTAGTTAAGGCTTTGAAAGAATTCATGATGTATGTTTTACACTCTCATGTCCTTGCATATGTTCCCAATAGTGTTGTGAAGGTTATCTTGACTCAACCTTATCCTGAGGTAAAGAGAGGTAAGTGGATTGCAGCCTTGTTAGAATATGATGTAGAAATTAAGCCTACGAAATTAATCAAAGGAAAAGGTCTTGCTCAAATGATGACTCGATCTAATTTTGAGTTATTGGGAATAAATTCTATTTATGATCTCTCACAAGATATAGAAGAAGAAACCTCTCCTCAGATAAGCCATAAATTTTTAGATTCATCTTGGTACAGTGACATCATCTTTGTTTTACAAAATTTGCAGGCCCCTCCTGAATTGTCAAAAACTAAAGCCAAATTTTTGAAGCAAAAGGAAATAAAGTTTTGCATGCTTAATGATTCCCTCTATTGGAAAGACTCGGGTGGAGTATTATTGAAATGTCTTACAGAAGTTGAAGCTCAACAAACCATGAAATAGTTCCATGAAGCTAACTGTGGAGGTCATCATTACTGGAAAACAATAGTTAATAAAATTCCGAGATCAGGTTTCTATTGGCCTACCATATTTGTTGATGTATATAAAAAGTTTCTACTTGTCACGAATGTAATATTTTTGAAACAAAAAGAAAATTGACTCCTTTACCACTGAAACTTGTTTCTATAGAAGCCCCTTTCCAACAATGGGGTTTGGATTTCATAGGGGAAGTACATCCTTCATCTTCAACTCAACACAGATGGATTTTAACAACCACAAATTATTTCACAAAATGGATAGAATTTGTACCTACCCATCAAGCCACTGATTCAGTCATCATACAATTTTTGGAAAGCGATATACTCTCAAGGTTTGGTTGTCCAAGAAGGATTATTATGGATAACACTATTGCTTTTAAGTCTAAGAAACTAGTTGAATTCTACACTAATTATGGTATCACACTCAGTCACTCAACAACCTATTACCCACAAGGTAATGGTTTGGCCAAATCATCTAATAAGAGTTTGATAAGGATCATCAAAATGTTACTACAGGAGAACAAGAAATCTTGGCACAAGAAACTGATTTTTGCACTTTGGGCAGACAGAGTGAGTACAAAGAAGTCTATTGGCACATCTCCATTTTAGTTTGTTTATGGTACAGAGGCAGGTTTTCCTACTTCTGTTGGACTGTCAGTCATGAAGTTGTTGCAAGAAGTAGATGTTGAACCAAACCATGTTCAGAGAAGAATAAGTCAGTTAGTTCATGTTCATCAAATGAGAGAAGAGGTTCTTAATAATGTTCACCTGTATCAAGACAAAATGAAGAATTTTTTTGACAGGAGAACTAAGGCTGATGACTTTCAGATCAATGATTTGGTTTTAAAATGGGATGCAAGAAATGAAGACAAGGGTAAACATTCTAAATTTGAAAAACTTTGGAAGGGGCCATACAAAGTTGCAGCATATCATGGGAATAATGCATTCCTATTACAAGAGATGAATGGAGAATACATCAATGGAGGACCTGTTAATGGCATGTTTCTCAAGCACTATTTTACTTAAAGCATTTCATTTTTTCACTTCATTGTAAATATCCATTTCTTTAGTATTTTTCGTTTTGGGTACTACTCAACAAAATTTGAAGCCCGAAGAGAAGGCCTTAAGGTCTGATGAATAATGACAAGTGTGTTTGTACATAAAATATCAAGTCATTTTGAGTCATTTTAGTAGCAAATAAAGAGCCCAATGGATAAGGCAACTAGTCTACCTGTTCTTTGGCACCTCACAGGGAGGATGCCATCCCCATTGGAGCCTATCTTCACGTCTTATAAATAGGTTGTTAGGTTTTGAATAAGATTATAGGATAAAGTCATGTCTTGTGTTAAATAAGAACATTGTATGATTTTTTCTTAAATCATGAGTCATAGATTTGTTTGTCATGGGAAGGGTTTCCTTTTTAAACCATGTAACTTATGGTTTTTTGTGCCAAGATGTGGGTTGTCATGTCACTAAAAGGTCATTATGAAGGATCATGATGTCGATTCAAGTCATTCAAAGTCAGTGTTGTCAAAGTTCTAATGATTTCATGAAATCAAATCTATCAAGGACATGTGACATCATCAAGAAAACCATTGCATAGCGTGAGTTGTTGCACAACGTCCTAATGCTATGTATTGAGGTATGATGAGGTATGATGGTAATAATTCATGATTTAAATTGAAGTTATATTTCAAAATTTTCCTTCCTCCAGGTAAAGGAAGCATCAAGAATCATTTCTCTTATCCACGACTTCAAAACCTCTCATCCAAGCTTGTTGCACAGAGGACACTGCTCTCATTTGTTGTGCACAAGTCCCTGCTATGTTCATTGTTGTGCACTGCGCAAAGGTTGATGTTTTCATTACTGCGTAGAGGTCGTTGTTTTCATTACTATACAGAGCATGCTGCTCTCATTTGTTGCACACAGGATCCAGAGTATCATAATTTGAAGTGTTAACTTGATACAACAAGTTGAGAATTGCAACCTATTGTTGTGCACCTGTTCTAATCATCGCTAGACATGGTTAAAATTAACACAGGGTTGATATATACCAACATCATGACAACTCAAGAACGTAGAAGAAAGAATGTAAAGGGTGGTGATATCATGAGGTTTGAGCCAAAGGGTTTAAATTTGGTAAATGCAGACCCAACAATCAGAGCATCCTTTGAAAAAGTGGGTTGCATCAGGTTTTGTGAAAAAATTTAGGGGTACAATAGACATGTGGCGAGGGAGTTTGCAGAGAATTTTGATGGCGCTAAGGCTAGGGTGGGAAACCTCCAGTTGTAGGTTTCTGAAGATAGTATTGTTGCTGCAACAGAAATCCCTGCTCATGGAGAATAGTGGTTCAAAGGTATGTAGTTAGATCTATCTTACTATCATGATTTTCTAAATCCTGAATTTAAAAACACTAAATTTGGAGCCACCACACCCAGAGAGATTTTATTGGAAAACCATAGTGATTTTTTTAGGGTAATCCAAAGGTTTTTTACATGTGAAGGGATATTTACTAGGGTTTACCAGTACCATAGCAGACTCTTAATGCACTTCACTAGTAAGAAGCCCTTGAATCTACCATATTACCTTTTTAGAAGTCAAGTAAAGATGGCTAACAGAGTACAACTAAGGAAAGAGCAAGGAGATGTTAGCCTCTTCCATTTTTATTTGATCAAACTGTTATTATTAGAAGAACTGAGAAAGAGAAATCAATACTGGGAGTCTTTTCTAATTTCATCAAGCATAGAAGTAGATACCCTAGGCAACCGAAAAAGCTTGAGAAATACACCCTCATCAGTAGAAAAACTGGCACATCAATCCCTGAGAGTTTTATTAAGAAAATGGAAAAAGAGACTGAAGACCCTGTAGTAAGTCAACAGACTAAGAAGAAAGGATAGAAACTCCAATTCTCTCCAGAAGTGATTGAAGCTTCTAGAAAACCACTCACCAGGTCTGGAGCAAAGAGAATGCACGTTATACATACATCACAGGAAACTAGTGAGATTCCAGAATCCTTCATACAACCAACTCTCTCATATGACAAAGAAACTTCAATTATTGAGTTGCAAGAACAATTGAAGAAGACTCACTTTGCCATAGCATAGTTGCAGCATGAAAATAGAGAATTGAAGAATAATTCTCTAGAAGAGGCTATCAGGAAAGATACCTATGTGATAGAAGAAAGGTCAACACTATCAACTCCAACTGGTTCCAAAACAAGGAGTAAATGGAAAGCATTAGAACAAAATCCAGAGGTAAAGGAGATTCCTAAGTCTAGTATGCCTTTAACAAGGTCCTCAACTAGAAAGTTGCAACATCAAGAGGAAATTCTAGCACAGAATCAACCAATAGAAAAGAAATATGATGAAGGAAAGCACACTTTCAAGAGGCTAAACAAACAGCTCAGAGAAGCACAAAATGTGATAGTTCAACTAAGATAGAGAGATAGAAAATTCAAGATAAAGTTCACAAAACACCTAAGAGACTGTGGACCTGCAATAAACAACTCTACATCAATGGTGAGAAGAAACCTTCCATTACACAGACAGTTGAAGAGTTTTTATCAGCAAAATCTCATTTTGAGGAAGGAGAACAAGACCCTCAAGCAAAGCTTGCAGCAGGTGGAGATTGGAAAGAAGGGAAAACTTGACTTGCTAGCTGAAGCAATAGAGAACTAAACCACTGAAACTTGGTTGACACATTTTTGTCATTTTTCCATTTTGACTTATTTTTGGAAAGGCTCTCATATATAAGCACATTATTCTATCAAAGAGGCATTATTATTGGTGGTGATATTTTTTTTCTACCTACGTTGAAGTATTTTTGTCTTAAAAAAACAGAACTACAGTTGTGCAGCGACTTTGCTGCGCAACTATGACAGTCTAATTTTCAAAGCAACACGAAGAGGTTTGGCTGTAATTTCTTACTCAAGTGTTATCATAAGGATGGTAAATTAGAGAAAACTGAATATGCAGCAATGATGATCAGTTTGATCAGTCAGAGGAAATTTTGGGCTCATATTTACAGTTTGATGTATGTTAGTATTTGATGATTTGGGAAACAAAAGGAAATTTAAAGAAATACTAAAGAGCTATAAGGAACCACATCATCTTCATATGATTGAAATCACCTTCAGACAACATCAACTATCAATCAAAGATCGAAAGTAAACACAAGATGATAGACAACCTATTGTTTCACAAACTTTGTTGCATTTTTCCTGTAGGTAGTGGTTGCGCAACGGACTTGCTGCACAACAGTGACAGAATTACCAAAACACCTCCAACTCAACTTGAATGGTTCGACAAGTGTGCCAGCTCATCTCCAACGGATATTAAAAGTGGAAATCTTGATTTTGGGTTTCATTTATTGTCATATCAAAGTTGTTATAGTTTAATTAAATGAGTCCAAGTCAAATCCTTGTTTTTAGCAGTTTGTTAAAGATTTCATGTTGATTATGTGCAACAATTAGCACTGTTGTAGGATCATAGTTGGATCTGAATTTGATACTATAGGCATATGTTTTTGTATATATTCATGCAACCATAAGAACAAAAGGGTTGGCGAGTGTGTAAGGGAATACTATTGAACATGTTGTAATCTTTCTCTATTGTTAATGAAAATTGTTGGATCAGAAGTCCTTGAGTTTTGACCACAGAGATACATATGATTGTGATATTTTATCCATGTGATTTCTCAGTATTTGCTTTCGTGTCTTTTACTTGACATTGTATGGTTTCTTCTTTGTGTTCATGTGAAATATATGTATCAGAACTCATATTTATCAGATGCTCTGTTGCATGTAGTTTGAGTAGTATTTCTGCTATAATTTCCTTAAGATTCATCCTTGTTAGATGCCTTGAGGGATTATTGTTTTCTCTGTAACCTGTTGTCTAAAACAAATTTATTTGGCTTAGAATATTACTTTTTGTCTTGCCTTTGTTCAATCATTTCTTAAATCTGCCAGGTATCCAACAAGCTCTTCATTGATTTCCGACTTTAGTGACTCCATAGCCCAATATACTTTCTGCTCATATTGCCACCAACCCTATAAATTCATTTTATCTAGAGATATAGCCTTTGAGTTTAACCAAATCAATCATTTCAGTGATTGATTTGAAGAGAGAGAGCCCTCTCTGGTTGGAAGGGCTAGCTTCCAGCCCCAAGTTGGTTTTGAGGTTACTCTTGTGTCTTTTTCCTTTCAGCGAAGGAAATTCCAGAGAGATAACACAAGGTATATGAAGGTATACAATTATTGGGGTAATGAAAGGTGTTCCCTCTCCACGTCAGTCACTATCAATGAATGTATATTTGCAATTTCAATGCTTGCTTGTAAACTCTGAAATTTTAAATTAATTCTCATATTCTAAATTTGCTCTGCTATTTAAACAATACAAACTTAGTTTTTTGCAATTTTTCCTTTGTCAGGTTTTACCAAAGACAAAGTGAGTTCAGTGCTCCATATCAAACGCCTTTATTAATCTCAAAGACCATAACAAATTATCCATTTTAATAATGGTTTGCAATTAAAAGTCGGACTGGGAAGTCACATGTGCTTTGAGATTTATTTCTGAATCGCTTCAACCATATCACACGATTCCCAACTTTCCAATGCCTTTTTGCATGTGCATCAATACGGTATCACATCTCAACATTTAAACAAAAAAATCTATAATGCGATGTGTAGTTATAATGTAAATTTCAAATTTCACATGAGTTTATCACATCCCAACATTTAAAACCCATCGTATGTCAAAACTTAAGAAAAAGTTCTATATTGTGATGTTTGGTTACATTGTTGTATGTCATAACTTAAGCACAAAATGTTCCACATGGATTTACTGCGTTTGAAAGAACTTCAGTTGTGCGCCGACCAAAATCTTCTATTTACACAAAAATTTTAATGATGCAACACATGACATATTTGAACATTTGTGGACTCGTGAATTATTTTAAGTTGCACGAATTATCCTTATCGCGTTTGAAAGAAATTCAATTCTACTCAACAATTATGCTCAACATTGAGTACATGCCAAAACAACATGACAAGTAGAAAAAAAATGTGTTTTCAACAAAAGGATGAGAAAGCCAAAACTGCTTCATATATTGCGAGAACCCATCACAAATCACACAATAAGACCAAAATCAAAATCTTTTCCTTAATCAAAACAGGCATCAGGGAAACTGATAAAAGGTTTCTTGTTAATCCATGAAAGGTTGATTTGGT
>JASDQU010736761.1:90556-102097 GCA_032191745.1 Picea mariana | reverse complement strand
AGTCATCTGTCAATCACATTATAATCATATACAAAAGGTCTAACATCAAAAGGGTCCAGATCACTTGCGAGCAAGTGTCCTCAAATAATAAGTGGTCTCAGTGCGCTAGAGCGGGATGTTACAATTTTCTTCCCATATTGCCACCAACCTTATAAATTCATTTTATCTAGAGATCTAGCCTTTGAGTTTAACCAAATCAATCCTTTCAGTGATTGATTTAAAGAGAGAGATCCCTCTCTAGTTGGAAGGGATAGATTCCAGCCCAAAGTTGGTTTTGAGGTTACTCTTGTGTCTTTTTCCTTTCAACCAAAGAAATTATAGAGAGATAACATTTTGGCATCGTTGTTGGGGAGTGAAGGTGAAATTGACCCTCGGAAAACGACAAAAAATTTCTAAAACTGGTTCCTGAGAATGATAGTGAACTGAATAAAGCTCTCGATGAATTTTCACTCGGAAGACTCCAAATTTGAAGATCAATTTCTAAATATAAAGTTTGTTATAGAATCCTGGCTACCCAAAGAAAATACACAAGGCATCATCCAGATCTAGATCCTCCACAAGCCATTGACAACCCAGAAGGAATTCTGCACAAAATTAACAAAAAATCAACTCAATCGGGCATTTTTCTGGACAGTTTTTTGTCATTTCCTAAAGGTGGAGTAAAAATAATTGATGACCTTGAATCTGATATTAAATTTGAGTAGTCCTTGTTTAGATCCAAGTCAAAATCTGATTTGACTGAAATTCTATTTAATAATCAGAAATTTCAAACCTGTATTCATGTTGTCCCTATCCAAGCTGTAGTAATTCCCAGTGAGATCATACAAACAGGTCAAACCCTTCTAGAGTCATGGAAACAAGATTTTCCCCATTAGTTCTCCCTATTGCACTTCATGACCTACCACGGAATTATGCACAAAGAATCATATAGTTTGATGCAGAAGGGGATGTAACAACCAAACAACATTTAGATAGGTTCATTGATTTCATAGATATTGAAGAAGTAGATGATGAATATGTTAAGGTGAGGTTATTTGCACAAAGTTATTTAGGAGCAGTTAGGAAATGGTTTAAAGATCTCCCAATGAATAACATTCCTAACTTTGAAAATTTTGAAATTCTTTTTCTTGGGAGATGGGGGAGTAAGAAAAAACCTTTGCAGTTATTGAAACAATACAACCATTTAAAGAGACTCCCTGCTAAGCAGTACAGGATTTTTCCAACTGATTTATGAAGGTCTATAACTCCATTCTTGAGCAAGTAAATCCTCCCCAAGGAGTTTCTCAACTCTATTATGTTGATGCATCCAAGAGTGAATTTTCCTTGTTACTAAGAGAAAGGACGTCCACTTCTCTTACTGATATGATGAATGATGCAATCGAAGTGGACGTGAATTTAGTTGCATCAGGGAAGATCAACCTCCAAATATAATTTGATAGAAAGAAAGATAAAGAAGAAACACTACCCTCTACTTCTCAAGGTTTAGATGAAAAATTTGACTTAATGGTAAATATTATGGAGAAATTGGTGGAAAAATTGTCATTTGATGATAAGCCTCGTGAACTTCAAGCCATAAATCAAAACTTTAGGAGACCTCCAGTTCCTCAAATAAGACATAGAGAACAAAGGATTCTAGCTGATCAACCAGTTAGAGCTCCTTTCCAAAATAATTATGTTGCAGAATTGTTTGAGGAACCTCCTGAAGATATTCATTGTTTTGGTCTAGAAGGACACAAGTTTACATAACTAAAGAAGAACACAATATGTTTATGCAAGATGAGGAATTAAAGGAGAAAGAGGATTACATGAAAGGATATTAGAATGCCATCATGGAATTCCAAAAACAATATAACCTCAGGAATAAGAATATTGCAACAAGTACTCCAAAGGATCCTAGATATGACATGCCCTCTTCCAGTCATCAAGAAAAGGTTTTTCCAAAGAAKGATACATCAAATAAAGGMAAAYAGAAAGAAGATCCTCCAAAAAAAAGAGAATATCCTCCTAGAGATGTTCTAGAGGTAAGAAGAGAAGCAATTCTAAAGGAAGTAGAAAAATATCAACCCTCCTTTAATTTTGAAAATGAAATGGAAAAGATTAAGATTTATTTACCTTTTAATGAGATGATCAGAAATATGGAATACAAAAGTCAAATTGTAAAGATTCTTAAAATGGAAAAGACCTCATGCACTCTTAATGTACAAGATGACCATCCTAATATTTTATTTGGTCCCCGGGTTGAGGAAAGTGAAAATGATGATGATATGCCTCCTTTCTATGTCATCCTAAATATTCATAATGTACCTATTCATAATACAATGTTAGATTCAGGAGCATATCACAACTTGATGCCAAAGGTGATCATGGAAGATTTGGGTTTGGATATCACTAGACCATAAAAGGATCTGTTTCCTTTTGATTCAAGAAAGGTGAAATGTTTGGGTTTAATCAAGGATATTGTTGTTACTTTAGCTTAGATCCCATTAAAAACTATGATAATGGATGTAGTTGTTGCAGATATTCCTCCTAAATTCGGAATGTTACTATCAAGATCATGGGATGATAAACTCAAGGGTTCCTTGCAAATGGACATGTCCTATGCCACGATGCCAGTCTTTGTTCAGGACATAAGGTTATACAGGGAGGTTCATTTGGGTGAGAAACAAATATAAACCCAACAATCACCCTAATTATTCAATTGAGACTGGCATTAGATCTTCTATTTTCTATAATGATTTGTGTTGTGAGGAAGATGATCAGATTGTTTCAAAGGATCAACAAACATGATCAGTTTCAAGACAGAACAACAAGGAGGATGAAGGTGTTTGGAATATGGATTTTTATGGAGTAATCAACAAAGAGGGAGCAAGGTAAGGTGTTTGCATCATTTCTCCTGACACTACCTCAAAACTGTGTTCTTATAAATTGGCTTTTGATTGCACAAATAATATGGCTGAATATGAAGCTATTATTTAGGATTTGGGGTTTTAAAGGATTTCAAGGCTAAGAAGATATATGTGCATGGAGATTCTAAGCTTATAATCAACCAAATTAAAGGAACATATCAAACTAAACATCCTAGAATGAGAGAATATAAGAACCTTGTCTTGGATTTGCTTGAATATTTCTTTGAATATAACATTTCAGTGGTACCACAGGAACAAAATCAGATTGCAGATGCTCTTTCCACATCAACAAGCATTTTTAAAATTCCAATTTATCCCAACAAGAAATATGAAATTGAAGTAAAACATAGGCCATCTAGCCTAGATAATGTTAAACACTGGAAAGTATTTGAAAATGACAAACAGATTATCAGATTTTTGCAGTCGAAAGAAGAGTATGAAAATGTCCAAATTGATGAAGAAATTTTTTATGATGAAGATGAAAATGAAAATCTTGTATCATTCTCAGATAGGTATGTGAATCAGATAGCAGGAAGAGAGATTATTCAACTAAAGAACAATACAATTCCAAAGGGTCTTGTGCCTCTTGAAAAATTGTTTGATGAAAATGATGAGGCTAAAAATCCTAGGGTAAGTCCAAATGAAAGTGAGGTTGATGAATTTAATATAGGGACTAATAAAGAATCTAAAATTTTCTAGTTGTCTAAGTCCCTGTCCTCTGAAAACAGAGAGAAATATTTTGACTTAATGAGACAATTTTCTGATGTGTTTGCTTGGAGTTATGAATACCTAAAGGTTTATGATAAATACATCATTTAGCATATGATACCAGTTAAAGAAGATCAGAAACCTTTCAGATAAAAATTGAGAAGAATAAATCCACTCTTGTTGCCACTCATTGAGAAAGAAATAAGGAAGTTATTTTATGCCAAGATAATTGTTTCTTTGAGGTTCTCCAAATGGATGACTAACCTTGTACCTGTCAGAAAGAAAAATGGAGAAATAAGGCTGTGTATAGATTTAGAAATTTGAATAGAGTTTATCTTAAAGACAATTATCCCTTGCCAAAAATGGATCACATCCTACAAAAGAGTGTTAGCTCCTAGAGAATGTCAATGTTGGATGGGTTTTCTGGATACAACTAGATCATGGTGCACCCGGATGACCAAGAGAAGGGCACTTTCATGTATGCTAAGATGCCTTTTGGACTCATGAATGCAGGGGAAATTTTCCAGAGGTCTATGGACATAGAATTCGCTGAGGAGAAAGATAAATTCATTGTGATTTACTTGGATGATATAACTGTGTATTCAGATTCTGACAGTGAACTTTTTCAACATTTGAAACAGGTGTTTGAGAAATGCAGAAAATTTGGGATCTCTCTCAACCCAAAAAAGTCAAATTTTTCTATGCAAGAAGGTAAACTGTTGAGACACATAATTTCAAGAGATGGGATCAAAATTGATCCTAACAGAGTGGCTGCAATACAGAAAATTAGTATTCCAAGGAGAAAAAAAGAGGTACAATCCTTTTTAGGTAGGGTAAATTTTTTAAGAAGGTTTATCCCTAACCTTTCTAAAATAATAAAGCATATCACAAACATGTTGAGGAAAGGAAATGAAATAAACTGGACAATAGATGAAAAATGTTCTTATGAAGAGGTGAGGGAAGCCCTAACCAAAGCTCTTGTGTTAATCAGCCCAGATTTTTCACAGGATTTTATTGTTTTCTCCTTTGCCTCAGGACACACTATAGCAGGAGTATTAATGTAGAAAAATGATCAGAACCAAGAGCAGCCTATTTCCTTTTCCAGTGGGTCTTTAAGAGATTCAACTCTTAAGTACAATATTATGGAGAAACAGACCTATGCCTTAGTTAAGGCTTTGAAAGAATTCAAGATGTATGTTTTACACTCTCATGTCCTTGCATATGTTCCCCATAGTGTTGTGAAGGTTATCTTGACTCAAGCTGATCCTGAGGGAAAGAGAGGCAAGTGGATTGCAGCCTTGTTAGAATATGATGTGGAAATTAAGCCTACAAAATTAATCAAAGGACAAGGTCTTGCTCAAATGATGACTCAATCTAATTTTGAGTTATTGGGAGTAAATTATTTATGATCTCTCAAGAGATATAGAAGAAGAAACCTCTCCTCAGATAAGCCATAAATTTTTGGATTCATCTTGGTACAATGACATCATCTTTGTTTTACAAAATTTGCAGGCCCCTCTTGAATTGTCAAAAACTAAAGCCAGATTTTTGAAGCAAAAGGAAATAAAGTTTTGCATGCTTAATGATTCCCTCTATTGGAAAGACTCGGGTGGAGTATTATTGAAATGTATTATAGAAGTTGAAGCTCAACAAACCATGAAATAGTTCCATGAAGCTGACTGTGGAGGTCATCATTACTAGAAAACAACAGTTAATAAAATTCTGAGATCAGGTTTCTATTGGCCTACCATATTTGTTGATGTATATAAAAAAGTTTCTACTTGTCACGAATGTAAGATTTTTGAAGCAAAAAGAAAATTGTTTCCTTTACCACTAAAACTTGTTTCTATAGAAGCCCCTTTCCAACAATGGGGTTTGGATTTCATAGGGGAAGTACTTCCTTCATCTTCAGCTCAACACAGATGGATTTTAACAACCACAAATTATTTCACAAAATGGATAGAATTTGTACCTACCCGTCAAGCCACTGATTCAGTCATCATACAATTTCTGGAAAGCGATATACTCTCAAGGTTTGGTTGTCCAAGAAGGATTATTAAGGATAACACTGTTGCTTTTAAGTCTAAGAAACTAGTTGAATTCTACACTAATTATGGTATCACACTCAGTCACTCAACAGCCTATTACCCACAAGGTAATCGTTTGGCCGAATCATCTAATAAGAGTTTGATAAGGATCATCAAAATGTTACTACAGGAGAACAAGAAATCTTGGCACAAGAAACTGATTTTTGCACTTTGGGCAGACAGTGTAAGTACAAAGAAGTCTATTGGCACATCTCCATTTTAGTTTGTTTATGGTACAGAGGCAGGTTTTCCTACTTCTGTTGGACTGCCAGTCATGAAGTTGTTGCAAGAAGTAGATGTCGAACCAAACCATGTTCAGAGAAGAATAAGTCAGTTAGTTCATGTTCATCAAATGAGAGAAGAGGTTCTTAATAATGTTCAACTATGTCAAGACAAAATGAAGAATTGTTTTGACAGGAGAACTAAGGCTAATGACTTTCAGATCAATGATTTGGTTTTAAAATGGGATGCAAGAAATGAAGACAAGGGTAAACATTCTAAATTTGAAAATCTTTGGAAGGGGCCATACAAAGTTGTAGCATATCATGGGAATAATGCATTCCTATTACAAGAGATTAATGGAGAATACATCAGTGGAGGACCTGTTAATGGCATGTTTCTCAAGCACTATTTTACTTAAAGCATTTCATTTTTTCACTTCATTATAAATATCCATTTATTTAGTATTTTTCGTTTTGGGTACTACTCAACAAAATTTGAAGCTCGAAGAGAAGGCCTTAAGGTCTGATGAATAATGACAAGTGTGTTTGTACATAAAATATCAAGTCAGTTTGAGTCATTTTAGTGGCAAATAAAGATCCCAATGGATAAGGCTACTAGTCTATCTGTTCTTTGGCACCTCACAGGGAGGATGCCATCCCCATTGGAGCCTATATTTGTGTCTTATAAATAGGTTGTTAGGTTTTGAATAAGATTATAGGATAAAGTCATGTCTTGTGTTAAATAAGAACATTGTATGAATTTTTCTTAAATCATGAGTCATAGGTTTGTTTGTCATGGGAAGGGTTTCTTTTTTTAACCATGTAACTTATGGTTTTTTGTGCCAAGATGTGGGTTGTCATGTCACTAAAAGGTCATTATGAAGGATCATGATGTCGATTCAAGTCATTCAGAGACAGTGTTGTCAAAGTTCTAATGATTTCATGAAATCAAATCTATCAAGGACATGTGACATCATCAAGAAAACCATTGTGTAGCGCGAGTTGCTGCAGAACATCCTAATGTTATGTATTGAGGTATGACGAGGTATGATGGTAATAATTCATGATTTAAATTGAAGTTATATTTCAAAATTTTCCTTCCTCCAGGTAAGGGAAGCATCAAGAATCGTTTCTCTTATCCACGACTTCAAAACCTCTCAGCCAAGCTTGTTGCACAGAGGACGCTGCTCTCATTTGTTGTGCACAACTCCCTGCTATGTTCATTGTTGTGCACTGCGCAAAGGTTGATTTTTTCATTACTGCGTAGAGGTTGTTGTTTTCATTACTACGCAGAGCATGCTGCTCTCATTTGTTGTGCACAGGATCCAAAGTATCATAATTTGAAGCGTTAACTTGATACAACAAGTTGAAAATTGCAACCTATTGTTGCGCACCTGTTCTAATCATCGCTAGACACGGTTAAAATTCACACAGGGTTGACATATACCAACATCATGACAACTCAAGAACATAGAAGAAAGAATGTAAAGGGTGGTGATATCATGAGGTTTGAGCCAAAGGGTTTAAATTTGGTAAATGCAGACCCAACAATCAAAGCATCCTTTGAACAAGTGGGTTGCATCAGGTTTTGTGAAAAAAATTAGGGGTACAACAGACATGTGGCGAGGGAGTTTGTAGATAATTTTGATGGCGCTAAGGCTAGGGTGGGAAACCTCCAGTTGCAGGTTTTTGAAGATAGCATTGCTGCTGCAACAGAAATCCCTGCTCATGGAGAACAGTGGTTCAAAGGTATGCAGTTAGATCTATCTTACTATCATGATTTTCTAAATCCTGAATTTAAAAACACTAAATTTGGAGCCACCACACCCAGAGAGATTTTATTGGAAAACCTTAGTGATTTTTTTAGGGTAATCCAAAGGTTTTTTACATGTGAAGGGAGATTTACTAGGGTTTACCAGTACCATATCATACTCTTAATGCACTTCACTAGTAAGAAGCCCTTGAATCTACCATATTACCTTTTTAGAAGTTGAGGAAAGATGGATGACATAGTACAACTAAGGAAAGAGCAAGGAGATGCTAGCCTCTTCCATTTTTATTTGATCAAATTGTTAGTATTAGAAGAACTGAGATAGAGAAATCAAGACTGGGAGTCTTTTCTAATTTCATCAAGCATAGAAGTAGATTCCCTAGGAAACCCACAAAGCTTGAGAAATACACCCTCATCAGTAGAAAAACTGGCACAGCAATCCCTGAGAGTTTTATTAAGAAAATGGAAAAAGAGACTGAAGATCCTGTAGTAAGTCAACAGACTAAGAAGAAAGGGAAGAAACTCCAATTCTCTCCAGAAGTGATTGAAGCTCCTAGAAGACCACTCACCAGGTCTGCAGCAAAGAGAATGCATGTTATACATACATCACAGGAAACTAGTGAGAATCCAGAATCCTTCATACAACCAACTCTCTCAGATGACAAAGACACTTCAATTATTGAGTTGCAACAACAATTGAAGAAGACTCACTTTTCCATAGCACAGTTGCAGCATGAAAATAGAGAATTGAAGAATAATTCTCTAGAAGAGGTTGTCAGGAAAGATACCTATGTGATAGAAAAAAGGTCAGCACTATCAACTCCAACTGGTTCCAAAACAAGGAGTAAAGGGAAAGCAATAGAACAAACTCCATAGGTAAAGGAGATTCCTAAGTCTAGTATGCCTTTAACAAGGTCCTCAACTAGAAAGTTGCAACATCAAGAGGAAATTCCAGCACATAATCAACCAATAGAAAAGAAAGATGATGAAGGAAAACACACTTTCAAGAGGCTAAACAAATAGCTCAGAGAAGCACAAGATGTGATAGTTCAACTCAGATAGAGAGATAGAAAATTCAAGATAAAGTTCACAAAACACCTAAGAGACCGTGGACCTGCAATAGACAACGCTACATCAATGGTGAGAAGAACCCTTCCATTACACAGACAGTTGAAGAGTTTTTATCAGCAAAATCGCATTTTGAGGAAGGAGAACAAGACCCTCAAGTAAAGCTTGCAGCAGGTGGAGATTGGAAAGAAGGGAAAACTTGACTTGCTAGCTGAAGCAATAGAGAACTAAACCACTGAAACTTGGTTGACACATTTTTGTCATTTTTCCATTTTGACTTATTTTTGGAAAGGCTCTCATATATAAGCACATTATTCTATCAAAGAGGCATTATTATTGGTGGTGATATTTTTTTTCTACCTACGTTGAAGTATTTTTGTCTTAAAAAAACAGAACTACAGTTGTGCAGCGACTTTGCTGCGCAACTATGACAGTCTAATTTTCAAAGCAACACGAAGAGGTTTGGCTGTAATTTCTTACTCAAGTGTTATCATAAGGATGGTAAATTAGAGAAAACTGAATATGCAGCAATGATGATCAGTTTGATCAGTCAGAGGAAATTTTGGGCTCATATTTACAGTTTGATGTATGTTAGTATTTGATGATTTGGGAAACAAAAGGAAATTTAAAGAAATACTAAAGAGCTATAAGGAACCACATCATCTTCATATGATTGAAATCACCTTCAGACAACATCAACTATCAATCAAAGATCGAAAGTAAACACAAGATGATAGACAACCTATTGTTTCACAAACTTTGTTGCATTTTTCCTGTAGGTAGTGGTTGCGCAACGGACTTGCTGCACAACAGTGACAGAATTACCAAAACACCTCCAACTCAACTTGAATGGTTCGACAAGTGTGCCAGCTCATCTCCAACGGATATTAAAAGTGGAAATCTTGATTTTGGGTTTCATTTATTGTCATATCAAAGTTGTTATAGTTTAATTAAATGAGTCCAAGTCAAATCCTTGTTTTTAGCAGTTTGTTAAAGATTTCATGTTGATTATGTGCAACAATTAGCACTGTTGTAGGATCATAGTTGGATCTGAATTTGATACTATAGGCATATGTTTTTGTATATATTCATGCAACCATAAGAACAAAAGGGTTGGCGAGTGTGTAAGGGAATACTATTGAACATGTTGTAATCTTTCTCTATTGTTAATGAAAATTGTTGGATCAGAAGTCCTTGAGTTTTGACCACAGAGATACATATGATTGTGATATTTTATCCATGTGATTTCTCAGTATTTGCTTTCGTGTCTTTTACTTGACATTGTATGGTTTCTTCTTTGTGTTCATGTGAAATATATGTATCAGAACTCATATTTATCAGATGCTCTGTTGCATGTAGTTTGAGTAGTATTTCTGCTATAATTTCCTTAAGATTCATCCTTGTTAGATGCCTTGAGGGATTATTGTTTTCTCTGTAACCTGTTGTCTAAAACAAATTTATTTGGCTTAGAATATTACTTTTTGTCTTGCCTTTGTTCAATCATTTCTTAAATCTGCCAGGTATCCAACAAGCTCTTCATTGATTTCCGACTTTAGTGACTCCATAGCCCAATATACTTTCTGCTCATATTGCCACCAACCCTATAAATTCATTTTATCTAGAGATATAGCCTTTGAGTTTAACCAAATCAATCATTTCAGTGATTGATTTGAAGAGAGAGAGCCCTCTCTGGTTGGAAGGGCTAGCTTCCAGCCCCAAGTTGGTTTTGAGGTTACTCTTGTGTCTTTTTCCTTTCAGCGAAGGAAATTCCAGAGAGATAACACAAGGTATATGAAGGTATACAATTATTGGGGTAATGAAAGGTGTTCCCTCTCCACGTCAGTCACTATCAATGAATGTATATTTGCAATTTCAATGCTTGCTTGTAAACTCTGAAATTTTAAATTAATTCTCATATTCTAAATTTGCTCTGCTATTTAAACAATACAAACTTAGTTTTTTGCAATTTTTCCTTTGTCAGGTTTTACCAAAGACAAAGTGAGTTCAGTGCTCCATATCAAACGCCTTTATTAATCTCAAAGACCATAACAAATTATCCATTTTAATAATGGTTTGCAATTAAAAGTCGGACTGGGAAGTCACATGTGCTTTGAGATTTATTTCTGAATCGCTTCAACCATATCACACGATTCCCAACTTTCCAATGCCTTTTTGCATGTGCATCAATACGGTATCACATCTCAACATTTAAACAAAAAAATCTATAATGCGATGTGTAGTTATAATGTAAATTTCAAATTTCACATGAGTTTATCACATCCCAACATTTAAAACCCATCGTATGTCAAAACTTAAGAAAAAGTTCTATATTGTGATGTTTGGTTACATTGTTGTATGTCATAACTTAAGCACAAAATGTTCCACATGGATTTACTGCGTTTGAAAGAACTTCAGTTGTGCGCCGACCAAAATCTTCTATTTACACAAAAATTTTAATGATGCAACACATGACATATTTGAACATTTGTGGACTCGTGAATTATTTTAAGTTGCACGAATTATCCTTATCGCGTTTGAAAGAAATTCAATTCTACTCAACAATTATGCTCAACATTGAGTACATGCCAAAACAACATGACAAGTAGAAAAAAAATGTGTTTTCAACAAAAGGATGAGAAAGCCAAAACTGCTTCATATATTGCGAGAACCCATCACAAATCACACAATAAGACCAAAATCAAAATCTTTTCCTTAATCAAAACAGGCATCAGGGAAACTGATAAAAGGTTTCTTGTTAATCCATGAAAGGTTGATTTGGT